>BMAO01001177.1:0-36508 GCA_019973975.1 Trichonephila clavata
TACCGAACAGTTGACTGCTGTAATTCGATTTATTTATAAGAACGAGGAAACCAATAAAGCCTAAATTGAAAAACATTTCTTAGGATTTCAATCTGTCGACGACACTACTGGACAGGGTCTGTTTGAATTCATGAAGGAGATTTAAATCGTTAGAACTAAATTTTTCAGATTTACGAGGCCAATCTTACGACACTGGTGCTAATATGAGAGGAAAGCACAAAGGATTGCAAAAAAAAAATATTGAAAATAATGGAGGACACTCTATATCCCCTGCTCTGTCCATTCTCTAAATTTAGTTGTAATTTATGCGGCTAAAATTTCCTTCAAAACAGTTAATTTCTTCGGAGTAGTGCAGGAGGTTTACAATTACATTTCTTCATCGTAAAACGTTGGTCTATTTTGCAACAGTATGTTGAAATTGATTTTAAAGCCACCCTCCAACACCAGATGGGAAAGTAGAATTCAAGCTTTAAGACCATTGAAAAACGATTTGGAGGGAATTTTTGAGATAATAAATATTCAAGAAGGTCAAACAAGAGACATGTAATCAAGAATTTAAGCAAAAGATTTGATTCAGAGGGTTTCCTGGTTTAAATTCCTTTGTTTATTAATATCTTGCACGATATTTTAAATTTAGTAAATGTGGTAATGAAAATAATGCAAATTCTAAATGTGATTTACAAATCGCGACTGATAATTTACAAAATCTTATATGAGCTAATAATCGTAGATCAGATGAAGCGTATGAACATGCAATTGCACTGCAAGTATCGTTGCTGACGATTTGGGATGGATACTGATTTTCCACAAAGTCGAGAAATATGTTAAAAAAAACTATTTCAAGATGAAAAAACCGACGAACCAATCAACAGCCTAAGACACAAATTTAAGGTTGAATTTTACAATATAATATTAGACTCTTCTATTTCTTCAATTACTGAAAGATACAGTCAATAAAAGAACATTACAATTTTAATTCAAGGTAAGTACACTGTATACCTAATTTTAAAAAATGGAGTGACCATGAAATTTTAAAACATTGTAAAAAATTAGAAGAAAAATTAACGGATACTAAAAATGTTAATGAAAAGGACATTGATGGTTTAAATTTGTTCGAAGAAATAAAATATGTGCGATGTTTTACCAAGGAGGATATGTCACCTATTGACGTTTTAAATTATATTTATGAAAACAATCTTACCGATACATTTCTAAATATTTCAATAGCTTTAAGGATTTCTTTAACCTTGCCAGTTTCGGTGGCTACTGGAGAACAAAGTTTTCAAACCTTGAAATTATAAAAAACTACAGGCGATCTACCATGGCAAAGGAGAAATTATCAGACTTGTCAATTATATCCATAGAGAGCGTAATTTTGGATAAACTAAATATAACTGAATTGATACGAGCGTTTGTAGCTGCTAAAGCTAGGAGAATCAATATACTTGAATATATTTTCTAATTTTTATATTTTACTTAAAAATATTCTATCATTGTATTGTTTTTAAAATTTGTGAAATAATAAAAAACAATAAAATAAATGTGTTTTAATATCATAATTTTCAAGCTTTTCAGTTTGAAAGTCAAATTTTGAATACTATAAAAGATTATTTCACATATAATTTGCAGCTCTTTATAAGAGAGCAACAGAACCCTATAAAGGGGCGCCAAATTTCAATTTGAACAAGGGCGCCTAATACCTACGCGGCGGCCCTGGAGATTTTATCAGGATAATGATCCCAAGCATAAAGCTTATAGAGTGCGCTCCTGGCTTCTATATAATTGTCCTCACGTCATGGAAACACCACCCCAAACATAAATCCCATTGAGAATCTGTGGGGTCATCTTAACAAAAAATCCGGGAACACGCTGTTTCAAGTAAAACTGAGTTGAAAAGAGTATTATTGCAAGAATGGGACAATATTCAGCCTAATTTTTGTGAAAAATTGGTGCAATCTATGCCTAAACGTCTTAATATGGTTATAAAAAACAAAGGATTACATACAAAATATTAATTCATTTGAAATATTAACTAGTTTTAAAAATCTTCTTATCTTCTTAAAAATCCTAGTGTCACCCATCCGGTATAGTGGTTAGCGATGCTGACTGTTGTGCCGCAGGGCCTGGGTTCGAATCCCGGAGAAGACATGCATGTTTGTAAATGTATAGTGCCTTTGCGGCATGGGGGTACTCTAAATAGCCGTCGAGCCGCAAGTCCGCTCGTGAGGTTGGTGGATGGGGAAGAGAGGTGGGAGCCCCTGACCCTCCTCCAGGGTGCTCTCCCTCAAAATTAGGGTGGAATCGAGCTAAATCGTACTGTCACCTGTATGGTGCTCAAGGCTACGGCCAACGACAGGCGTACATGCAGCCCCTTGCCATGATGAATTTCGTGGGCCTGGATCTGACACATTCGAGATCAGGTGGCATAAGAAACAACAACAAAAATCTTCTTATAGCCGTCCGAGTTTTGATTGTGCGTTAATTTTTGTTTTGTTAGGTTTTTTACCATAATTTCTAGTTACAATGTAATAATTTATATGTTTTGTTATCTGTTTTTAATACTTCAATAAATATATTATTGAAAATGCATTTAATTATTTTGCTAAATATTTTTATTAAATTTTTTTTTACTTAATTAGATTTTCTTTGATGTCCGAGTTTGGCTTGGAGCGACTGTACGTTAATGTTACAGGACTATTCACCGAACTTTATTGTCAGAGGTTGTATCATCATCAAATCACAATAATTTTTGAAAACTCTGTTGACATTCAAGAAAATGCAATTAAAAAATTTAATAATTATGCAGGAAATAAAACAAGCTTTTGAGGAGAGATTTAATCAATTTAAAATTTGGAATATACATTTCATTTTATATCCATACAAAACAGAATTGGAAACAATGGAGTTAACAGAATTTATGTGGCTAGGTATCGATAATTTAGAAATAGAATTAGTTTAATTTCTAAACAGCTAATTTCTTCTTGGAAAACAAAATTTGAAGACTTTATTTCTGAAGTAGAAGGAAAACTCCAAGTAGTGCAGATAATATTGATCCCACAGTACAAATTGAAAATATGTTAAACGTATAGGATTCTTTACCAAATAATTTTTTATTAATGGAAAAACTAGTTAATGCTCTTTTAACTATATTTGGGTTCATATATTAGTGTGAAAAATTTTCTTCAATGAACTTTGTAAAAATCTAATAGAAATACACTTAAAAGAGAATTGACTACGAAAAGCATTAAACTAATGAATACGAAATATGAACCTGATATAAAACTATCCAAAAATAAACAGCAACAGATTCCTCATTAAGTACTTTATAATCAATTTTGTTATAACTATTTATGTATATGTATATATACTATAGTAATATATTTTGTAATATATATTGTACATAATTTTCATTACTCCTTGTTCATGCAAACGCTTGCCACTTGCTCGAAACTATGCCCCTTTTCACCTGTTTACCCAATTAAATTTTAAAGATGTTTAGTTTTAAAACTTTCCTCTAGTGCAAATGGGCATTAATGCCCCACGTCTCAAAATGGTTTGCCATTCCTGGACTAGGATGACACTTGCCTCTCGTAACTACATCTCAACAGAAGAGCATTGAACTTGGATTTTGCATGCATCGACTTACGATTCAATTAACAAAATTTGGTCAAAAATTTTTTTAGCCTGAATTATTCTTTATATACTCTTCCAAAAATTTCAAAGCTCTTGACTTTCAAATGCAGAATTACGATAGCTCTTTCTTTCGTTTTATTCACATCCTATGGCAAATCAAAACCTTAAACTTATCTTAGAACGATAGAATAACTAGTTTGTCTTCATTTAAAATGCCAAGGCTTTTTTTCCCATTGTGCCAATCATGTTATCGCAAAACCCTTACCAACTTTTGTTACACATAGTTTGACATACTTGTAAATCAAATTTCATGCGTGTATGTAAATTTTTTTTTTGTAGAAGTAGCATTTTAAATTCACTTTAAAAATTAAGCGTTTCCTTAAAGAATTAAATGTCTTAGCTTTTTATGAAATTTCGAGCACAAAATCCGTTTTACATAGTATACACACGTAGGAAACAAAAAAATTCTGGAAATCTTTAAATTAAAAATGTTTGCTTAAATCGTTAATTTCAATGGTTAACTGAATAGCCAATTAAACACCAACATGAATAAGGAGGAAATCAGTATTGTATAAAAGCACACACAATCCTGCTCCCTGAAAAATACAACTATTAGTTTTTTTGTCAAGAATTAACATTAAGGAGGAAAAAGAGAAGTATTCTACTTCAGTTGCCAAAACTAAACATTTTGTTATCAGGCAGTCTTCCTACAATGTTCCTAGAATATGCAAATTTAGAATATATATTCCCAGGTATCAAGTATTCTAACACATTAAATTCTAGCACTACCATCCTTTCGAGTGCAACATATTTCAACACTTCTCATGGGTACAATTTTCCTGAACTAAAATGCTAAATGAACCATCTCTTTCCATACTAAAAGAGTTACTTTTCTGGATTAAATGCATTATAAACAGACAAGTTTTAATGTTATGCAAATCTTCAAGAAAATCCAACTTTAATCTTTAAAATGTCTAGTTTAGGTTCTTGTATATAACAAAGAACCTTAAAATAGGTTGTCAAGAAATCTTTAAACTTGCATCTTATACCACACACTTTTAATCGCTATTCGAGTTAGTTTTAAAGCAATTCACATCCAACTTCCCTGAACTGATATAGCAAGTTCAATCAGCATAAAACTTTCCCCATGAATTTTATATATAGTATGTTTAATATTAATATACTGCATATCCGAATTACTGTACTCTACAAAGAAAAGATCCATGATTATAAACGAAGATTTATTAAATAACTTAACATGAGAACAAAAATTATAAATAGTCTGTGAATTTTTGCCTATATACAAGATCCTAAGGATATGGGCATGTTGAACATGAATGTACAGTTCCATGGTTTGATGACAAAGTAAACTTCAAGTCCATTTTGAACATCTATTTCCTAAATTTAAAAAAATAGTCCTTATAGTTCATCTTTAAAGTCTTCATCTTCTGACTGCGTAGGAGGTGGTGCACCACCCTCACTATACAACTTGGAAACAATAGGAGTGACAATATCTTCAACTTCTTTCTTCTGTGCTTTTAATTCCTCAGCTTCAGCATCAGGATTGCTTTCCATCCATTTAATCTTTTCCTCCAAGGCTTCCTCTACCTTCTCTTTGTCAGCAGCACTCAACTTGCCACCCATTTTTTCTTTGTCATTAATTTGATTTTTCAGAGAGTACACGTACGATTCCAATTCATTTTTGGCCTCTACCTTTTCCTTGATTTTCTTGTCATCTTCAGCAAACTGCTCAGCATCTTTGATCATCCTCTCGATCTGTTCTGGAGTCAATCTATTGTGGTCATTTGTGATTGTGATCTTCTCTTTGTTTCCCGTTCCCTTATCTTCAGCAGATACCTTGAGAATACCATTGACATCGATTTCAAAGGTTACTTCAATTTGAGGGACACCTCTGGGAGCAGGTGGAATACCAGTCAAGTCAAATGAACCCAAGATATGGTTGTCTTTTGTCATAGGCCTTTCTCCTTCATATACCTAAAAAGTATGGCAAGTTTTATACTGGTAAATAAGCCTTAAAACCATATAATACATAAACCAACTAATCAGAGAAGTATAGGTCAAAAACTGCAACTAACAGCGGTATGCTGGACACAAGCATTTTTAGGCCTAGTCTAATATATTTAAGCAAGTGAATACAAGATAATTATAAAAAAATCTAGAATTGCGAACTTTTGTAAGATATTGGAACTTAATTTCAGCAATTTCTATAGATTTAAATCGTCAATTAGACAATGTTAATGCATTATAACAGTTACAATACAGGCAAGGAGTACTATTCTCCAAACTTAATTTTTGCTAATTGTGTAGTAAATTTTATACAAAATGAAGAGCTTAAGTCAGCTATACTAGTCTAATACTTAAGGTAAAAGGAGTTTACCTTAATTGTAACTGTATTCTGGTTATCAGAAGCAGTAGAGAAGATTTGAGCTTTCTTGGTTGGGATGACAGAGTTTCTAGTGATTAACTTGGTCATTACTCCACCAACAGTTTCAATTCCAAGAGTCAGAGGGTTGACATCAAGAAGAACCAATTCACCTATAAATAATCATTACAGAAAATTATATAACTATACATCTTTCTATAACATTAAAGTGTTAAGACACTACATCTAATATAATGTAAAAGGAATATGCACTATCAGATTTGATCAGTTTAACTTCAAACTGATTAAGATTCTCTGTTTAAAACATTAATTCAAATTAAAGTTCTGAAATAATTAGTATATGTTTCAGCTTGACAAAGCAAAGACTAAAATGAGATGTGTAAAACCTTACCAGTATCTTCATCACCACTAAGTACTCCAGCTTGAACAGCAGCACCATAAGCCACAGCCTCATCAGGATTAATACCTCGGGTAGGCTCTTTACCATTGAAGAATTCTTTGACCAATTGCTGGATCTTGGGAATACGTGTAGAACCACCAACAAGAACAATTTCATGGATCTCTTTTTTCTGAAGATCACCATCTTCCAATACTTTTTGGACAGGTTTCATAGTTGATCTGAAGAGATCCTAGGAGAGAAATATTAGGATTAAATTATATTTCAGTCCAAGGGAATCGTATAAAACTATTAAAAAACCATGAACTAGTAGTTTTAGATATATAGAAAATTAAACCTAACTTATAATGATTTCTTTTATTCTAAAGATTTTTAAAATAAGGAATCTACAGGGATATCCTGCATCTTTATAATATAAATTGAAACCTACCATGTTAAGCTCTTCAAATTTAGCCCTGGTTAGAGTTTCACTGAAGTCTTCACCTTTATAGAAAGATTCAATTTCTATTCTAGCCTGATGAGCAGTAGAAAGGGTCCTCTTTGCTTTCTCTACTTCACGTCTTAACTTCTGTACAGCTCTATTGTCTCCTCTAATATCATGGCCTGTCTTCTTTTTATAGATTTTGATAAAGTGTTCCATTACTCGTTGATCAAAATCTTCTCCACCTGTTCATACAAGGACATTAATTAGATATAACAAAAAGTTTCGGATAACTCAAGTCAAAGATTACCTTTAGATTAAAATTGAATATGTTTAACAGAACAAAACTCAAGTTACAAGTACTTTTATATTTTAATTAAAGGAATTTTAAAAATAGTAATTGTATGTTTGAGCTAGTCTTAAAATTCAGAATTAGATGCAAAACAAGTCGTATTGTAAAGCAAAGCATTTACGAAATAATCTAAAGACAATTACCAAGATGAGTATCTCCATTAGTGGCTACTACTTCAAAAACTCCATTATCAATAGTGAGGAGGGATACATCAAAAGTACCACCACCCAAATCAAAGACCAGAATATTTTTCTCTCCATCCTTCTTATCAAGACCATAAGCAATAGCAGCAGCAGTTGGTTCATTAATAATTCTCATTACATTAAGCCCTGCAATAACACCGGCATCCTTGGTTGCTTGTCTCTGTGCATCATTGAAATAAGCAGGGACAGTGACAACAGCATTCTTAACTTTCTTTCCAAGATAAGCTTCAGCAGTTTCCTTCATTTTTGTCAAGACCATAGCAGATATTTCTTCAGGAGCAAAGGTTTTGTCACCATCCTTCGTCTTAACCCTGATGTGGGGTTTGCTATTCTTTTCAATAACCTAAATAAAAATTTAACGAATCTTAAATAGACTGTTAAGATGCAAGATACTCAACAGTTACATAATTTTATAACTTATTCCTGAGAATTAGTCTTCTATAAAAAAGCAAAAACTTAAAAAGATTAATTTAGGCTACTATAAAATCAGCATTTCTAGTTTGTTCTTATTATAAACAGAATTGCTCAGCGACTAGTTCAAAAAGCAGGACAAAAATATCCAAAATACACAGGTAAACTATTTTATAATAGTATATTTATTTTAACACTAGAATGTGGATAAATTTAAATTTTTCAAATCTATCTTCCCCGAGTGGCCCCCTGGTCATGGCCTATTGCACCAATAGATTCTATTAATTAAGAACAATGTACAAAATGTTTAGCAGGAAATTCTAGCAATCAGCACAATCAAATCTATTAATTTTGCCATTAATTTGCTTTTTGATGGTAGAATGTAAACAAGCGAGTGATTCTGGGGTTTATTGGCGCAAGAGCCGATTTCGGCTATACTGCGCCAAACATTTGTTTTAATATCTGTGGTCTAGACAGGAAGAGAAAGAGAATTGAATGACAAGAAAGAGGGTCAAAAATAGAGAAGGATCACTAGGGTACCCCGGGTTCGTGAAGCCCGATTTACCAAAGACAGTAAACCCCGTGGGAAAAGGAAAAGATCACTAGGGCACCTCAGGATTGCGACACCCGTACTCGCCTAAAAGAAGGCGAGCCTCCCGAGGGGATAATGTAAACAAGGCTTGGTCATTGATGAAATTGAATCAGAACTACTCTATAACTAAGATGTATAAAAGAATAATTGTGTATTCAATAGAAGTGCTCAAGTAAAAGCCAAAGAATTAGTATTAATACTTTACGTCTAATGTTGCTTTAGTCAGCGTTTCCCCCTCCCGTTATCCTCATGGTCTGTACGAGATATTAGCGATATGCATGTGACCCAGCAGGAAAAGGTTAAGTGCCTCTGCTCTAAATACTTTACCGAGTAACTTTTAAAACTTTATCCAATAGTTTATTAAGCAATAAATGGGATATATACCAATATAGAGAGTATCCAAGTTTAAACATTTCAATAACTCTCCAAGTAAATAGCGGTATTAGTGTATTATCGCAACCTATTGGCAACATTATGAAACTAAGCACCTGGTTGCCAATTCAGCATTTACAATACAAAGGAAATCAGGATTGCGAACTTGACAAGTTTATCAATAGAGTAGGCAATTATTGCGATAATATGCAAGTACCCAAATGGCTTGTATTAAAGTATAACTAAAGAATCTGCCCCCCTCCCATTTGAAGATTTTATATAACCAAGGTATCCAAGTAGTCACAGTTTCAGACTCTTGGCTAATACGGCTCATGCCCATACCAAGTGCTACAGGTTCAAATCCTGGGACAATTTGGAAGACCCATTATGTAGAGAGAAAGACATTTTAAACCTTAGCAGATTTAAGATCATGTTCATGTAATATAGCAGCTTCAAGGCTGGACATAAACCTCAGGCAGTACTTCAGAATGCAATATTAATAAACACTGTTGGTAATCTAACCAAACTGGCAATTACATGTTACGAGATCATGAGTAAACAAGTGTTTATTAACATCACTACATAGTAGCACACAAGTTTTAACCTCGATCATTGGATGAGAACCACATTAAAGATGGAATCTTTCTAGAAACTACATAGGGACAACAGGAAACTCTGAACAGATTCAACATTCTGCCTTTCTACATATTGGTCTTCCGGGACACAAGGGTTCAAACTTGTGACATACCAGCCACGAAGTTCATGACCAAAACCACCAAGCTACAGCAGTCACATAAAACCCACAATAACTTTTAAAAGACTAATACCAGGAATATAAAACAAATTAATCAAGTTCTTTTCTCGAAAAAGTCTTAATTTTAAAATGAATGAAATACCTTGAAGGGAAAGTATTTGATATCTTTTTGGACAGTTGGATCTGACCATTCTCTTCCAATAAGACGTTTAGCATCAAAGACAGTATTTTCAGGATTGGAAGTCAGTTGATTCTTAGCTGCATCTCCAATCAATCTTTCTCCTTCAGCAGTAAAAGCAACATAGGATGGTGTAATTCGATTACCTTGGTCATTAGCAATAATTTCTACTCTTCCATTTTTAAAGACACCAACACTGAAATATAAAAAAGAAATTTAAGTCAAAGAAAAGTTTACAATTTAAAATACTGCACAAGTAGTCATCTAGATTATTTCCAACCAAGAGCATAATACATAGCCATTTTCCTCTCATACATATTGATTTTAAACTTTCTTAGAGTAAATTAGTTGTCAATGGAACTATTAAATTTACAACTTCCTAAAGAGTAAGATCCAATAAATATACAAGACCATTATTCAATCTTTCTGGCAAACATTATGCCAAGCTATCTCCCCCCCCCCCCATTTGGAAATACTTTAATATTTCTCTTATTGACACTTCCATTTAACATTTTAACAAACATTTAATTTTGACATTATGTTTGAATGCATTGAACATTAAAGTCAAGTCCAATAATAAGTAATCCCGCCCTTCATTACATACAAAAATTAAATTGAGAGCCTCGACATAGAATTCTAGAAGCATGTATAACGCTTAATTACTTACCATGAATAAGTCGTTCCCAAATCAATTCCAATCACCGTTCCCAAGCCTTCCTTATCTTCACTCTTGGCAGAAACAAACGTTATCGCAAGCAGCAATGATGCTGCTAACCTCAAAGCAGTCTTCATATTTTCTAAAATAAAAAAATTTGAGTGTTAGTATCATTTCTTGCCATCTGAAATACTATTAAAGACTATAGATTCAACATTTAATTCAGCGAGAGATTAAGAAATCTAAATCACCGGATATAACTAATTTTAGTAATTTAATAGATATAAAAAAACTAATCTTCAATACAAGAGACTTACAGTCATCAAAATTTAACAGACTACTCTATAAAATCTTAATCTGACTAATTAATACTTCAAATATGGTGACAATCGGAATGAAATTAATCTGTAATCAAAAGTTGCGAAACCGATATTTACCTGTTTTGCTTCTAGTCTTCTTGATGATACAATACCAAAAGATTCACAAAGAACTATGTTTTTTTGTATCAATTATGAAAATATCGGATACAAGAATATAATCAGCGCAGGAACTACAAATTCGTTCAACTTTGCTAAATTCACACGTATGTCATAATCTAACAAGGTGCCGGGAGAAAAGGTTTATTAAAAGGCAAAAACCGGCGTGGCGATAGTTGATTGGTGGAGGTCAACCAATTCGGCTTACGTCTATTGGTTGGATTACGTAGAGAGTTCCCGAATCTCGTAGAGCTGACGTGTATTTCTTCTCTTGAGCTTCTTCTCGCCAAACGAAAATAATGAAGCAGTTGGAGTCCTAGAAAATGAACTTTATCACAACTTTGGCATTTATTAAAAGAAACTTCTCATGTGTTTATATTTTTATTTTTGAATCTTATTTCTCGTGATTTTTACATTTAATTAGAATTGAAATGATACTTTCATTTTAAGCACGTAACATGTGGCCAAAGAAGCAATTTTTAACTACTTTTGAAAATTTGAATGATTTACTTTCATCATTAAAAATTTTGTCGATTGGTTATAACATTTAGTATTTTTTTCACAATTTTAAGTTCGCACTTTCACATTTACTTCACATGAATTTAAAAGTTATACTTTAACATTCAAATTTGCAATTTTTCGCATTCTTAAAATTCCTTTACGTGGACAATGACCCAGAATAAGACACAAATATTTTTTTTAAAGTTTTCCGTGTGTGTGTGTGAAAATTCATGTGTAGTTCTTGTGTTACTTCATTCAAAAATTAAATTTAAAAAAGAAGGGGAAAAAAATTAAAATATTTTATTATTCCCAATTATATTTTTGAAAACCCAGAGAAATCGGAAGGTGAATATTAATATCTTGGCATTTTCATAGCTTTTTAGTAAGAATATCTTTCCTAGAAAAATGTTCAAAAATAAGATTATAAATCTTACAATTTTTATTAAGAGAGAGAAGATTACTGATCACCTTAAGAGTACATAATTTCCAGAAGAAACTTTTGTAACGGATTAACCCAATAATTATTTAAAAAACAAAATAAAGTAATATTGCAAATTGCCATATCAATTATATTTTTATTGAACGAAAAAATCAAAGGAAAAATTATCTAATATTTGTATAAAATATTTCTAAATCTCTCTATACCCTCTTCTTATCCGCTTGTCAAGGTTATAACAAGCATAAAATCCCTACATTATGCTTTCTAGCGACTATTAGCGCATTTTTACTTAAAAATTGTAAATTTTTTGTTCCAAATCTGAAATTATAGTCGCAAAATCTGGGAATAGGATCTGGAATTAGTCTCACCAAATTTGGAAAAGGGAAATCGTTAATCCTGATGATCCTGATCTGGACAGTGGAACAAAATTATAAATTATTGTATTGTCATCGGTCCTAGACAAGTGTGCAAAATTTCGAATTAATCTGACCTTTTAATGTGGGTAAAAATAGAATTCAAAAATTACGTTATATACAGGTGAAGCTAATAAAAGCGGGTTAAAAACACTAGAACCGCTTCATCGTTTTTGAACTGATCGCTTATGTTGAGATATCATTATGTGATGTGTACGACTGAGTTGAATTATTTTTAATAAAGAAAAAAAGAACTTTTAAAAAATTGGTTTTCCTCTTAAATGAATCAATGTTATCAGGCGACTAATACGTTGGACCCCAATATTGGTGTATTTTCTGTTTGTTTTTAAAATAAGATTGGTTCAATATTTGGAACTTCTAATGAAGTAAAATCAATTAGGAATTTCAACAATTTCATCAAAACTTATTAAATTATTTTCATGAACTTAATATTACCGAGTACAAGAGGTCATACATTCATTCCGGGAAAAATAACAGATGAGTAACATATTTTATTTAAATAATTTATTTGCATACTTGGAAGGTAAAATAAAAGTGCGGGAGAAAAAGGTCCATTTGAGGCAAACAGAATTATGATTCATTTAACGGCACTAGGTAAAATGTAAGTTGAAAATAAATAACTCGCAAAAGATACAGCATTTTGTCTCTAATTCAAGTTCGACACGTTTCAGGTTAAAACCGTGGCAACTACTATAGAAAGAGAAGCAGTTTATCTCTCTTCTATTCACCTCATTAATCTTTGCTTTCGACTGCATTCAAGAATACTATTACATATTCTACTAGGAAATGCAGTTTCTTTCCGTTGTTAGTATATTTTCACTTACAGCTCCGTGTAACAAACGTAGGTTTCGGTACTTAAGAAGTATTATCGCAGCAATCGCCAACTTTATTCATAACTTGCCAAGTTGGCAACTCCGGTTTCCTATGTGTCGTTACCACTGAATTGGCATCCATGTGCTTCGTTTCATATAATGTCGCCAATAGGTTGCGATAATACATAAATACCTGAGTTTCTAAGAGCGAGTGAGTGTTTGTTAATGACATACTTAAGGGTTATTAACGATGGACCTCGTAATTTTGAACCATGATCAATTGACGAGGATGACACCTGAGCCAGCAACTCACTCTCTTAATTTCCACATCTTGCCAACGTGAGGACATTGAACCTTAGTAGAATTCGAGTGCATCATCTTCCCTAAACGGTGGGTCTTCAGTGGCACCAGGACTTGGACTAGCGAATCGATAACACCAGCCACAAGTCCTTGGTCATGATTAATATCCGACCGTGGTCCAGTAGGCTAGTTTGAAGTATAATTGAAAGAAAAATATAATTGTTTGATTGATTTTTATAGTTGAATTACAAAGCAACACAAAGACTTTTGGCGATGGACCTCTTAATTTTCAACCACGGTCAGGTGATGACACTTGAACTGGTACCCCCTCTCCAAACTTCCACATCACGCCAACGAAAATACTAATTAAAGTAACAAAAATAAGGGAGAGGGGATTACAATATCATTATTCACATTTAATATTCATATGAATTCCTGCCTGAAGAATAAAAGTGGATAAATCCGAATAAAACTATATAAAATCAAAATTTTTAAATAATACGATTCATAAAAATAAAAATATTCAATGTGGAGATGTTTTGCTTATAAATTGAACTAAACTTAAACTTGGTCTCCGCCTGAACATGCTGGTATGCCGCTAAGTGCCTGGGATTGTCCCTGCAGTGCACCTGTCCTAGACTTGCTAAGACCACTTTATCTAGACTTAGAACTGGTTACATCAAGAGCTTAATATTTAATGGATCTGAGAAGACTTATGCTTCTTGCCGCTGTTCGGCTATGGCTTCACCCTCCCATATCATTGTATATATTGGTACCTCTGTGGGGCAATTATTGAATGAGGAGGATGTTGTTTTTAATTTAATTAAACGACACGGTCTCTTGGACTTGGTCTAGTTTGTGGTCTAGACCAAGTGGATAAGCAACAGCAACAACTAAACTAAAACTCAGTACCGCAACAGCCCTTGGTGGGCCAAGGCCAACTATGCTCATCTCACTTTTCGTGACCTTGGACGCTGAGGTGCAGGAGTACAAGTTCCAGTCAGATGGTCAGTCTGAAGCGAAATCCCCAGCATTTAGTTCCCAATCAAGTTTGGTACTCATTAATGGACCCACTGAAGGGATGAAAGGCTGAGTCGACTTTGTCTAGCGTGGGGCTTGAACTCCGGACCTGAGGAGTGGAAGCGCGGTACGCTACCACTTCATCAGTAGGCCTATTGTTTTGCTTATAATTTCCAAAATTTATGATTTATTACTCATACAGATTCGTTGAGAATATATTGCATATTTACTAAATAGCTATAGACTTTTTTTTTTTCAAATCAATATTTGAGGAGTGTATGGAAAATTCGACCCATGTATATATACATATTTATATTTGAGAAAGTTAGATTCTAATACATATAAGTTTCATACAAATTATTTTCTTGAAGAATTTTTAGGTACTAATTCATTTTTTAATACTATTTTGCCCACATAATATTTTAATTCACTGTTTGTTCTAATCTGAAATACATCATGCGCACACTCTGATACTCACATGCATATATTTCAGTAAAAAAAATACTTTTACTGAACTGAAATACTTTTTTTAACTCATTTACTGGAGAAGATTTTTTTTTAAACGCACTAATTTCCGGTGTTCTTGGAAGTTTTTCGAAATATTCTAGTTCCTGTTCGACATTTCACGGAGAATGACATGAAACGATGAATTTTGCAGAAGAAATTATTTAATTAAAATTCTCAACAGAGATTCATGGAAACTTAGAACGATCCATTACTTTTCACAAAAACACTGTATATGCTTCCGAGTAATCATATATTTTTTAACAAGATATCAATCATTGGCATGGCTAAGTAATTTTAGCGCGTTTTTCACATGTTGTATTTTACAATAATGCAACTAATGAACTTTTTGCTAACAGAAAGTAGTACAATACTTAAAAAAATATTTTTTTTAAAAAAAAATTTTTTTTAAAATTTTAATTATTAAATTTAATTATGATTCGGCTCATCTAGGGCACAAATGCGACCAAATGCCGAAAACCCGAGGTCAATCGGTTAATTATTGGCTGAGAAAAAGGTACGACAAAATATGTAACGAAGACGAAGACGAAATTTGCGTCCTAATAGCGCTTTTTTTACACTACGTGAAAAACGCGCTAAAAAGTAATGAATAGCTTTTAACAAGGAAAGACAAATAAGTATTTGAAAATAAAACACCGAATGAATTCTGTAAAATTTACCTACAACGTAAATATTCTGATGACGATTTTCACTTTCTAACACACACACACAAAAGAACGTGGAAAGCCACGCGAACTTACTTCACTTAGAGAGAACTTACTTCAATCAATTAAAATTCCAACATTTTTGTATGAAAATATTTTTATTCAATTTTCTGCATCATCATTTTCCAAGAAAGATACGATAGGTGTGTAGTAACTGAAGTAGGATATAAAAATCCTCGATTATAATCAATCGAGAAAACTGCATCAATCGTGGTTCCGTATATATTGTTTTCCCTCTCTGTAATCAGTATTCATTGTCAAATTCAGCGTTTCATTTTCAAGAATTCAATGAGTGGCTTTGCTTCTTCTGAAGCAAAATTAACATTAAAGTCTCCAATTAAGATAATTGCTTTTAATCATCGTCGGATCCATTGATTGCAGCAGTCTCTGATGTGTACAGCACTGCAACTTTATGGATAAAGATGATAAAAGCTGCGACAGAGCTACCTGGTGATATACTGACTTTCGCCTGTACTTGCTGCTAGTTTTCCTTTTTTTTTTTTTCCTTTTACGTAACTCTTTTCCTCTTTTTGCATTTGTTCTAGGCATTCTGAACAGAATTAATTTCAATTCAATAGAAATAAAAATTAATGATTTAAACTTAATGCATCACTCACAGAAGTCACTGTGTTTGTTTACAACATGCTATCCGTAGCGATTCTGGCGCGAACGTTAGTGACATATACACAATGTCCCAGACACTCCCGTAACGGGAAGAGCCATTCAATGGTAATATTTTGGGTGCGTTTATTCGTTGAAAACGGCACGTTTTTATCATATAAAAAACTACGAAAATAAGCCATGCGAGTTCGTTACGAGAGCAGCAAATTTACCCATTTTATGTCACCAATACCTAAGATTCTTTCTTTCCAACTTTTTTACGGATATGACGCAAGTCACGTGGTGTACTCTCCCCTGCTCGCTATCTCCTCACCATGGTGACGTTTCGGGGGGATGGGGGGAATCACTACTTCCGTGCGCTTTTTCACTGTTACGCAAAACTGGGCAAATTTCCCATTCATTCCCGTGCCCAAAGAAAAGTTCAAAAAAAAAAAAAAGAGGAAGAAAAACAAATTATACATTGAATAGAAAAAGATTTTAATCCTTTAGATCAGACTGTAATTCAATACACAGACCGTTAACGGAGTCTCTAGGATCAAACCCTTGACCTTTGGAATAAATAATGAATGCAATTTAATTAATAAAATATTAACATGAAAGGGGACTAATATTGTCAGTGTTGTCACATTTCTCAAACAAAACAATAATATTTTGAAAATGTTTTGCAATAAATCATCGAGACAAAAGCTTTTTGAAGTGAAACTTCTTTGCAGACGGGAGTGAATGGGAAATTTACCCAGTTTTGCGTAATAGTGAAAAAGCGAACGGAAGTAGTGATTCCCCCCATCCCCCCCGAAACGTCGCCATGGTGAGGAGATAGCGAGTGGGAGGAAAATAGAGCGGAGGGGATACACCACGTGACTTGCGTCATATCCGTGAAAAAGGTGAAGATTGCTAAAGTAATGGTTTCCTAGGTAGGCGGCATCGTTCTTTAGCGTCCTTAATATAACGATGGATGACGTCACAGAAAAGACGGCTGTCTTTTAATTTTGACCGAGTGGTTTCCTACAAAACGAATGTTCCTACGTCCGTAACTGTAAACAATCAACTTTTTGTAAACAAATTATAGACTGCTGAGAATGGATGAACTCGATGTTGCGTTGCTAATTTATTTGGAAGATGAGCAATCATCGGAAGAAGAAAGCAATCGCAACTAATTGAACTGTATATATTTGACATATTTTTATATATTGCAATTTTATTATTTATGTTCTTTTTTATATCAATAAATGAAATCAAAGAATTTTGATTATTTTATAGCATTAGTTCATTGAAATTAAAGAATTACAAAAACCATTATATTATTTCTAAGTAATTCCAAGGATTAATTTTCACCCAATATTCTTTTTCTCAAAAGTAAATATTTTGAAAATTTAAAAGAATCTTTAAGCTTTCTTAAAACTCTCTCTCTCTTCTAGCCAAATCCCATATATAACACATTATACTAATACAAATAAAATGTTTTTGTACTGAATTGTGTAAAAAGTTAGTTGATTGAATTGTTAGTAAATTGAAAAGTTAGTTAGTAAATTAATTGATTTCAAATACTTTATAATGCACAAAGAGACAATATGCTTCAAAGAAACATTGTGTACAGTTGTAAAAAAAATACAATTAATCATGTTTTGATTTCATTATTTTATTTATATATTTCTTTTTTTTCCACAGTTTAAATTATTTTTTTAATTAGCATATATTTAAATACTGAACAAAAAAAAAATACAAATGAAAAATATACAATTTTGATAAGTGTATTGTTTAACTAAAATATAAGTTACTTCTATTATTCACAATAAAATAAGAGATTTTAAATAACAAAGTCTAGTTTTTAATGGGATATACCTATTAGTATATAAATTTACAAGCAAATTGAATTCTAATTTTCTGTCATATAAATTTCTGAAATATTGGCTGCTTTTTGATGCCTAATGTTATATAAAACATCGTTATTTGTCACGAAATCTATTAAAATTTCATCCTCTTCAGGAGTCAATAAAATATTTGAACTCATTTCAATGTTGAAAACAGCCACCGCTACCGTAAAAAACATTCAACGAACTGTTGCTACCCGCTATGACGATCGCAACGAACGTGCCAGAGCCGCTATTTCAGGTTCCGCTCCCATCCACCACTCTCTAGGAAACCACACCATAACGTTCGCGCCAGAATCGCTACGGATAGCGTCTTGTAAACAACACAGTGTCTACTGTTAGTGATGCATTGAGTTTATATTGTTAATTTTTATTTCTATTGAATTGAAATTAATTCTGTTCAGAATGCCTAGAACAAATGCAAAAAGAGGAAAAGAGTTACGTAAAAGGAGAAGAAAAAAAAAAAAAGGAAAACTAGCAGCAATTCCAGGCGAAAGTCTATATATCACTAGGTAGTCCTGTCGCAGCTTTTATCATCTTTATCCATAAAGTTTTAGTGTTGTACACATCAGAGGCTGCTGCAATCATTGGATCCGATGATGATTAAAAGCCGATTATCTTAACTGGGGACTTTAATGTTAATTTTGCTTCAGAAGAAGCAAAGCCACTCATTGAATTCTTGAAACGGACACTGAATTTGACAATGAATATTGATTCTAGAGAAGGAAAAACAATATACGGAGCCACGATCGAATCAGTTTTCTCAAATTTTCTTGATTGACTACCAATCGAGGATTTTTATATCCTACTTCAGTTACCACACAACTATTGTGTCTTTCTTGGAAAATGATGATGCAGAAAATTGAATAAAAATATTTTCATACAATAAATGAAGCTAAAATTTTATTTGATTAAACTTATCTCAGCAGTTTAATATAAGATCTATTCCTGCATTTACGGCCAACGTCGCCAAAGAAGTTACACTTCTATCGCGTGGCTTTCCGCGTTTTTTTTTTTTTTTCAATAGCAATAAAGGAGCATATTTTTTCTGTTTTATAAATTATTACATTTTTCCAGTTTCGCTTATTTGTTTCCTGTTTCTAATCGATTGAAAATATAACTGTCTCTTACACCCTCCCCCAGGTCGCGGTAGCTTAGTGGTCATGGTCAGGAACTCGTGACAGGCGTTGTCAAATCGCAAGCTTGAGTCCTGATGTCACTGAAGATCCATCGTGTAGAGCAGCTGATGCATATTAAATCTGTCATGGCTCAAACTCCTCACATTGGCGTGGTGTGGAAGTTTGGAGAGCGAGGTGTCATCCTCTTTACTTAACCATGGTTGGAAATTACGAGATCTGTCACTAATAGCCTTTGCATTGCGACGGTAATAAACACTCAACTCCCCCTCCCTCCATTATATAACAATTCTCTACACCAGAGGTTCTTAAACTTTCGATCACCACAACTCTCCTTTATATATCAGTCTGACATCGCAAACTCTCAAGATATTGAACACCCCTTCCTGATCCCTACACATGGTTGAGTTATTTAAAGGTCCCTCAATAATTCTAAGACTGCCTCTGCTACTTATTTTTGCACATGTGTTTCTACTATTTTTTGAAAATATTACGTTATTGCAATGGCTATGTAGTTGCAAACAATAACAATAATAATAATCATAAAACCCCATAAAATTCTTGATCGAAACACATGCTCTAGTAGAGACCTTTCATTGCGGGTGTGACGTTTGGGAAAACTGATGGGGAGCGCGAGAGTTAAGAATTAAAATAATTCATTTATTTCGTCCGTAGATAAAAATAACAGTATGTACAGTTGGTTATAAGTTATTCAAAATATTGACTATTTCCATTCTATAGAATACGTTGTTTTTGAAGGAGGAGGCAAACACAACTGTTCTTTCCAGTGTTTCAAAACGTATTCCCTTTTCATAAACTTGGGGCGAGGGTGATTGCTTCTTCGATTTACACTCGGGGTTCAGGTTCGCTCGAAGCGTTGTTTTCTTACGGCCATCGGTTGTCGGTACGATGTCAAATAAAAGGACTCCGCAATATTTCAGAGGTGTACGTGTGGATATTGACTTCGTAATGGTTTCTGCATAAGCATGCCGATTTTGCAGCTGCTAGGCGGAAAACGTCACGGGGCAATTAAGTGATATAGTGTAGGATGGCCATCTTTAAATTTTTCCTCGAGACCTTTCAGAGTCTGTAAATGAGGAAAATCTTAACATTAAATGAGAGACCCTTGCGGACCCGCTAGAAAAGAGCTGGGTATCCCCAGGGGTCCGCGGACCACAGTTTAAGAAACGCTTCTCTACACCATTTTTACTCCATTTTTTTTTAATCAAAGAAATAAACTAATTCCACGGAATTAAGGGATTATTTTTCAAGATGATTCAAATATTTACAGTAAGGGACTGAATTTTTACTATATGACCAATGTTATGATTAAAATGTAAACAATAAATTTGTGATTTTTACCTAGGATTATACAACGTATAGCTCAGTTAAATTCTTGAGATATCTATTTTTTAACAGAATTGATGAATATTGGATAATTTAAGATGATATTTATTTTTAATAACGTAATATAATTTTTTAAAATAATTCTTGTTTGAAGATCAATAATAATTAATGTAATTCTTAATTTTTTAATATTCTGGTAATATATAAAGTTAAATTTCATTTAGATATATATTTACAGGAAGTAAGCAAAATTTTATTTAATTGCTTTTAGTATTAATATGATAATTTGTATTATTTATTTTTTATACTTTTCATCGCACAATCCTTTTATATAACTTAAGCCAAACGTGGCGATCTTTATGATAAAATATTTCTAAGTTTTTTCTCGACCCGTTTGTCTGACTGAACTCTGCAGGAACACGCCCAATTTGCCATGAAAGAACAACCCTGAATATGAGTCATTTGTACTCATTGTACACGTATTAGTTGAATTACTTCGAGCTTTTGTTTTGCTTAAGGTATTGCGTTTCATTTTGGCTTTTTCTATTTGGTTGATGCTCTAAGTCTTGAATAAAGAAATCACTCTTGCTGAATAAAATATATATCAAGACAGGCACATCATTATTTTATGCAAGAGAGTTATAGCCTTAGTGAGATAAGATTTAGAATGTTTAGACCTAAAATTCGAGCATTCAGTTTAAAGAAAAATTAATTTCTATAAAAGATTTAATTGTATTTTTTTTTTTTTTTTTTTTTTTTTTTTGTAAAAATTCATTTATATGCAAATCTCATATCACAAAAATGTAAGAATTTCTTATTAATTTTGTTTTTCTGGTTTTTTTAAATAGAGGTATTAATTTTTTATTTGTTTAGTTCTTATAATCTTTAAATTGAATGTCATATTTCATATACAAATACAACACAATATTCAAAATTCAATACAAATACAACAAACCAAACGATAACTAAATAATAAAAATTAAAAAAATTTTAACAACTGCCACTAAATTATGGAGAAAAATCGTAATGTCTTTCTTTAAAAACACCAAGTGTTTATATGATACAAGTGCTTTGTGAAGAATACAATAAAAGTAGGCTTATGTTCAGTGAAATTACACCGTTCGAAACCTTAAGATAAGAATTTATATGTGGTAATGAACAAACGATGTTTTCTTTTTGTTGAAGTTATCTCAAATTATATTCTACTGAAAAAAGGGTTTCTTATCAAAAATTATTTATAGAAAAGGGAAAAGAGACACAGAAAAATTAGAAAATTCCTCCTAGTAACTGGAATAATTTCATTAAAAGACATTTCTAAAAAACCGAATTCAGCATTTGTTGGCTTTATGTAAAGTTGGTAGAAAGTTATTGCAGCAAGCTCACGTGGAACCTGTTTGAAAAAGTGGTAGAAAAATCAAAATTTATTCTAAATTGTCCTTATTGGGTCAAGGTTATGTGACAACTGTAAGGTATAGTTACTAGAAACAAAAGACAACGAAAAAACAAAATAGAATAAAGAAGAAAAAACGCCGAATCACAAATGAAAATAGGTGTTCTTTCAATAAAAGTGAAGGAGACATTTTAAGTCATTTGTGTGACAAATTTGCTCATACATTCATCTCAAGAAACATGTAGATGTATAGCTTAATTTTCGTTCTAGTATACTGTAGTTTTGTCATAAAATTTCAAGCTTAGGATTTACTTGTGAATTCATTTTTATAGAGAAGAAAATTTTGTAATGGATTTTTCCTTCTCTGATGTTTTGGAATTTTAAATTTCATATACAATTGTCTATTACTGATGGCAATGTAAAACTTTAAATATTCAAAACTCAATTATCAATTAAATTATTTATTTTAATTAAATATTTTTATTATCTATCAGAAAACCCTACCTTATAGTGAATTTTGCAACCTAGAGAAGATTAAGGTAAGTTTTATTAGATCAATCCAATTGGATTTATCATTTGATTGAGTGAGTGTGTTTCTTAATGTCGCACTATAAAGCAACAAGAGGGTTATTTGAGGCAACCCACGTAATTTTGAGCCTCGGTTAAGTGACGAAGACGACACATCTGAGCTGGCACACCTTTCTCCGAACATCCACACCCCACCAACAGGATGACTTTGAACCTCGACAGATTTAACGTGCATCAACCTCTGTACAGGGTGGGTCTTCAGTTGTTCTGGGACTCGAACTCCTGACTCGCCGGGCCAGATTTGTCATTGGAAGAAATATCTGATAGAAGTGTTTTAAAAGAGTTGATCATCATTCATGAAGAAATCCATAATAATTTCAATAATAAATAAGGAAATATAATAAAGACTAAAGAGAGAAGAAAATAATTTTTAATAAAAATAAAACTCATTAGATATTGTTTTTATAAACATTCCAAAAGGGAGAAAAT
The DNA here is from genome assembly GCA_019973975.1 of Trichonephila clavata. Taxonomy (NCBI): domain Eukaryota; kingdom Metazoa; phylum Arthropoda; class Arachnida; order Araneae; family Nephilidae; genus Trichonephila; species Trichonephila clavata. Next base: position 22,966 of record BMAO01001177.1, read on the forward strand.
TTTTAAATAAAGTATCTGATGGTCAAAAGCAAAAGTTATTGCAGCACCAGGAGCTGGTTGAAGTATCTTAATTAAATTGAAATTTTAATGACATTCATAACATTAAAGGGATGTTTAGGAATTTTCTTTCTTCAGCACTCATTGTTGCTTGGTTTCTTTATCGTATTGCTTCTGAGGTTTCTGCATTGATTCTTAATGCATATTTAGGAATTTCGTTTCTTAAGACATTCATTATGACTTAGTTTCCTTATCGTGTCATATTCAGAAATTCTCAATTTTACGATTTATATTTTGACATCAAGAGTTTTGATTTAAAAAAAAGAATATTACTTTTTTATTTTCAGTATTTATTAATACAAGCGTGCGTAAAAAGAATATTATTTTCTAAATTTTTGTAAAAAGTTAATGCTTTGTCAGAACAGCTTTGGGGGCTTTCAATCAATATTCGGACAATGAAATCGATGGTTGTTAACTTCATTGCAGGTTTATCCATTAGGCGCTTGGGGCGGGCACCCAAAGGTCCAGATCAGCTGGACTTCACCAGATTTTTCTGGAATCCGCCAGTGCCAAGGAGGCCTGTAGATATTCTGCGCCCAGGGTCCGAAATGAGCTTAAACCGGCACTGGTGAACTTGCATCAGTTTTACTAAACTTCAACACCTTGCCATAGGTGAGTTTCTAGACCATAGTCGTATTTAACACGCATCATTATCATCATTATTTCACGTGACAGTTTTTGATCCAATCAGAACTCGAATCAATTATAACAAACGTTCGAAAACGGCAGATATACTGTTTTAGGGAATGTGAAATGCTATTTTCGACCTTTCCTTCCTTCCTTCCTTCTCCTAGTGCCTCTGAATTATTTCTATCTGCTTTCTTGTGTGCTAGATAGGTCAACCTCAATTATTTAATTACAAAATAAATAAATATAAATAAATATAATTTTTAAAAACAAAACAATTCACAACGAAATCGTTTTTTTTAAAAAAATACTATAACTTCAATTGCGATTTAAAATTTATCACATACATTGAGACAGTAAAATTTTATTCTGCAGCTGATTGAAAAGATTTTATTGATATTTGGTGAGTGAGTTTTTATTAACGTCGTATCATAAAGCAACACGAGGGCTAGGGGCGATGGAAATCGTAATTTTGAGCCTCGGTCAAGTGACGCGGATGACACTTGAGTAGCCACCCCCTCCCCGAACTTCCCCATCACGACAACGGGGGACTTTGAGCATCAACAAAGTTAACGTGCATCAGCCCCTCCATACCGTGGTTTTTTATTGGCACTAGGACTCGAACTTAAGACACGTCGGCTACGAGTCCGCGATTATAACCACTTGCTGCGTCCATAGTCACTTGTTTGGTTGCCGCGATCTTTTATTAATATTTGGATGACAATAATAAGGAATATAATTGTTTTAATAATTGCATACATTTTTTATTTTAAACATAGATCATAAAGGAATCTGCAAAATTTATAAAGTAGTGTATGTTTTAAAACTTTTTGCTTTGTATTGGCATCAAATTGCAGAAAAAAGACGTGTCATTTAACGATACGATCAGTTGAAACGATCACTAGACCAACGAGATGATTCTCCAAATTTCCATACCACGCCATTTTGAAACTTAAAATAGGCACATTGGTATTATAAAATTTAAGAGTTCTCTCGATTATTATATATAGATATATAAATTTATAAAATGTAATTTATACAAAGTGCTTAGTTGTACAAGATCTTCCCTGTTGAATTTCTGTAGGATTTTGCTAATATTAATAATGTTTTCTCTATCCTTGTAATTATGTATTTTTCAAGAAAAATTTCAAGTGTTATATTAAAATCAACTTTTCAGTTTTCACGTTATGTATGTTCAGCAGAATTGATTGTTATGTTTTTATTGTGTGAATAATTGTACACTTTTTATATGACAATGAGAAATTTTTATTAAAAGATTGTTTTTCTTCTGATTTTATTATTTTATTTTCAATATCTTTGAAACTTTTCAATAAACTAAGTACGTTTTTTTCATAATCTTTTTTTTTTTGTTTTGTTTTTTTGTATGCAGTAAAAAAATGATTTTATTTTCGATAATTCATTTATTTTCAGGGAGAAAACATAGAAAACTATTTTATAATAATTCATTAAAAAAAATAAATTTTCATTTTTGAGCTATTGTAAATGAGAAAGCTCTACAAAAAAATTGTGTGGGCAAAAAAACTGCAGCAAACAGCACTATTTCCAACAGAAAAAAACTCTCAAAAGCAAAAATAATGCGATAGGGCCTCATGAAACGGAAGTACGTTTTCTGACGAAATCGTGTCAAAATCGAAACAGGTGAACACTTTCCGGTTTGCGCATATTGGCGACATGGCGAATTTTCTCCAGTCAAACCTGCAGCAACCCTATTATTTTCATATCGGTTCTGCGTAGAATGTTGTCCTACATCCGCATTCGAATGCTTTTAAAGAGTATTTATTGCAAAACTGCGCATGCCTTTTAAGTATTTTTTGAATCAATTCTTTATTCTTAGCACATTTAATTTATGTTTTTATATAAGTATAAATTAATATTACATAATAAAAAATTTATTTCAGTTTATTTTTGGTGATAATTTTTCGCAATCAAAACTATTTTATTTTGAAGCATGCGCAGTATTACAATAAATACTGTGCCGATTGGATAGGCATGAGACACCGCGACGTGTTATAAGAAAGCATTCACCAAGTACCTGATGTAAGGTGCTACCGTTATGCAGTCATGAACCTTTTATTCTTATGGTTGATGGAATCCGATGAATTGTGCGATAATTGTGTTGTTTGTTCACATTGATAATTTGGATTTGTCAAATTTTATGTCGCAATTTGAATATTTATAAATTTATTTATTCTAGAATAGTGAAAGTAACACGTGGAATAATTTCATTTGACGGCAAGTAAATAAAGAACATTTTATTTTAGTTATATGATAACGAATAGTCGGGGTTTTATCAAAGCAAAAAAATATAACAAATTTGTTTGTCAAAAAAAATTTATTTTTTCTTTCGATGACACGTTATGAAAGCTTGGAAAGTGAAATTAGTACAAAATTAGAAGTAAATAAAGTGATAGTTTCAAAAACGGAAGTTTTCTTTTCTCGAATTCAGCGAAAATTTATGAAAAGCGGATTTTTTGTGACTGATAACGATTTTGTACATTTTTTTATAATAAATATCCAGAATATAAGAATTAAAACGCTAATGTTTTTATATGTTCCTTTTTTTTCTCAGGTTGTATTTTCATTAAGTTATTGTTTTAAGAGTTCTTAAGTACTTTAAGAGTCTCTAGTGCTATTTTTCGTAGTTCTAAGTAAGTATTTTTCGATGTAATAATTTCTTTAAAGCAATTTAAAATTTATAATTAAGTAATGCACAGCAGTAGAAAAAAAATTATAAAATATGAACGTTTGTGTTTTGTCTATATGGATTTTAGAAGTTATTGTTTTATGAATAAATTAGAAATTTTGATGGGGAAAATTTGAACTTTTTCTAAATACGGAATGGAGTTCGTTTCTATATTTAACCATAAATTGAATTCAAATATTTATCGTTTGACAGATTGTTGCCTTATTAAGAGAAATCATTATTTCCACCTACGTCCATGTAGCTTGAAACTCGTGTCGATAATCCTGAAATTCTTAACATACTTACAGTTGCATTATGTCTAAAATATTTATGCATAAAACCGGGAGCATTTATTTTCGCAATTTATGTACTAAATTTAATTTTATTTTCGTTTTTTTTTAGCTTTAGATATTCACCGATGTTTACCTTAATTTTATTTTGCATTAATGTATTTCAGTTTTCCTAGTTATACAGTGCCGGTTCATCCATTGGGCGCTTAAGGCGGGCCCCGAATAAGTTGAACTTAACCAGATTTTCTGGTTATAAATTTCGATCTGCCAGTGCCAAGGGGGCCTGAAGATCTTCTGCACCCAGGGCCCGAAATTAGCTTTAAATGGCATTACAGTTATATATAACATAATTTGGATAAATATAAATACTAAAGGGCTAACACTCACACAAATAAATATTTTTTATGCACTTTATTTTAAGTATACAGTGGACCCCAAAAAGTGTTCGTACACTTGCAATTTCCTATAAAATTTAATGTTTTCGACTAATAAAAATTAATATATTGTAATTGTAATTTTTTATGTGATATCTGTTACTTATTCTTATAGAATGACATAATTATTTTTTTTAAAAAATGATATAACTATTATTTTAAAAAAATAATAATCAAAAAGCTATTGAAAAATTACGCCACAAAAGTCTTCGTACACCTAACAAAAATCTCAATTTAGCTTTAAATATTGTATTTCTTTCTTACTTTAGTACTTAGTAGGATATCTTTAAGTGTCCACAATAACTTTGAAATGTTTTGGTATAGATTTAATCAGTTTTTTGTGATTTTAGCACCGGTTTTCCTCCATGCTTCTGTTATTATTGCTTTTACTTCCCATTATGTGTTTATATGTCATGTTTTCTTTTTTAAAGTAAAATTCTCACCAAATATGTTCTACTGGGTTAAATAAACTGATTGAGGATGTTTTTTCAGAATTTTGGACAATTATAGAGACACCAGTGGCATACATTGAGAGAAGTGTGCTTGGTGCTATTATCTTGTTAAAAAATGAAGTTGTCTCCAATATCCAAATTTGGGGCGTACAATTTAAAATTCCTGTACAATATTTAAATAGAGGTTATGATTCACAATACCATAAAAAAAACCAAATTACCTAATTTTAAAGTCGATTTACACCCCCACGCAATAACTTCTCCACCTCCATGCTGAAGCAGGGAGGTGGAGGAGTTCTTGTTCCACATAAATTCATGGGATTAAATTCCTCATTTTTTCATTTACAAACTATTATATGCCCATCAGAACCAAAAATATTTAATTTTCCTTCATCCCAATCAATTTGCTGTCAATTTTGAATTTTTTGAAACTTAATCCCAAGAATCAAATTGGATCAATGAACTATGGAGATGGAAGTATTCTTTGCTAGAGGTGTAAATCGGCCTCAAAATTAGGTAATTTGGTATTTTTTGATGGTAATGTGAATCATTAATTTATTTAAATATTTTAAAGGGAAATTTTAAATTATCCGCCCAAAATTTGAATATTGGAGACCACTTCATTTTTTAACAAGATAATGACACCAAGCGCAGTTCTCTCGATGTATGCCACTGGTGTCTCTATAACTGTCCAAAATTCTGAAAAAACCTCCTCAATCAGTTTATTTAACCCAGTAGAACATATTTGGTGAGAATTTTACTTTAAATAAAAAGAAAACATGACATATAAACACATAATGGGAAGTAAAAACAATAATAACAGAAGCATGGAGGAAAACCGGTGCTAAAATCACATAAAACTGATTAAATCTATACCAAAACATTTAAAAGTTATTGTGGACACTAAAAGATATCCTACTAAGTACTAAAGTAAGAAAGAAATACAATATCTAAAGCTAAATTGAGATTTTTGTTAGGTGTACGAAGACTTTTGTGGCGTAATTTTTCAATAGCTTTTTTATTATTATTTTTTAAAAATAATAATTATATCATTTTTTAAAAAAAATAATTATGTCATTCTATAAGAATAAGTAGCAGATATCACATAAAAAATTACAATTACAATATATTAATTTTTATTAGTCGAAAACATTATATTTTATAGGAAATTGCAAGTGTGCGAACACTTTTGGGGTCCACTGTATATCTAAAGAAATGATTTTTTTTAAAACTGTTTGAACATTTTCCAAATTTTTAATTAAATAAAAGTATGAAAATATATCAGACGACTTGAAGCAAAATTCTGTAAGTATTATACTTTTGAAATAGAAGTTTTAATATTTTAACATTAAAAATAATTTTTTTCTTAATTCATTATAATAATGACAACATGTACTTGAAACAATTTTTTTTTCAAAAAAAAAAACCAGAACAATATTTTCGAAGGATAGTTTCTTAATTTCCCCCGTTTATAAATACATGTTTTTTAAATATTTGATATCTAAGCCTGCTTGTTGAGTATCTTCATCAATTCTCTTGTTAATTTCCTAGACTAATATATAGTGATAATTCGTCTAGAAATTATGTATAAAACATATATATATATTCTATACATAATCTCTAGATAACTCTCTCTATATATATTTATATATATAGAAAAATATATGCTTAAATCAAATTTAAAAAAAAAATAATTAAGGTTTTTAACATATATAACTTGTTTCTAAGGTCACTCTAACGGTTCTTATTGTTTTGTCTGTTTATCGGAAGACGAAAAGTTCTAACCCATTAGTGTCATTTAAAAGTTAAAAGGGTTGAACAAGGACTACGCTTGTTTAACAAGCATGTACCTCAGTAAAAATAATATTTCTAAAATCAAATTTTCAAACCCCCCCCTCTCTCTCTTGAAGATTCTGTCGATACATGTATAATTTAGTCATAGATACTGGAAATTGAAGTGAAGAACTGTAACTTTGTGTCTCAAATCGAGGGAATTGTTTAATATTGCAATTCGTTTATAATGAGATCCATATCCAGATAGTTGATACATTTATATTCAAACGAGGAAAAAATATAAATGAACCGGAGTCGTTGTATTGGTTGCAGTTTCGTTACTGGAAGGATGAGTCCACACACACACAAGACCTATATAAATAATTCTACTAAATGCTAACATGGGCAATAATAGAGTTGTTGCGAATTTAAAATATAATGGGAATGTTTAAAGGGAAATTACTAACAAAAAGCAAATGTTTATTTAATTTTTTATTCAAAGTAAACAAAAAAAAAGTGCTAAGAACTCAAGTATAGTATTGCATCAATAAATAACTTAAAACTCTTAAAATCATAAAATTTTTAATTTAAATCCCTGTCTACGGGCGGGTAAACTGAAACATTTAAAACTAAAAAAAATTATAAAAAATGCATTTTTAAGAAATGCTCTTTTTTAAAAATTGTTGAAAGATATTTCAAATCCGATTTGTGTGTGTGGCAACGATAAAAATCAAACTCAAAAAGGGAGGGCAATCAATAAAATTATTGAAAAGTTAAAAGGAAAAAAAAAAATCGAATAATATTTCTTTGAATTTCCTATTTATGAAACTAAATATTTCCTTAAAATCGAGACTGAAAAATATTTGAGCTATAAAACGTGCATTAAATAAAAACAAATATCTTAAAAACCTTGAACTAAGCTTTCTTTTTGTTAACCTGATTATGCAAATTATAACAAGTATTCCAAATACGCAACGATATTTTAAATTCGATGTAGAGAAATAATTAAATTTGACTATTTGCGTTCTAAAACCAAACGAGATAGGAGTTTTTTTTTTTTTTTTTTTTGACAGCTGAGAAAAAATTATTTTTTACTACAGCAAAAGAACTGTAAAGTGTAGAAAAGACAGAGAAAAATATTCTGGACTCATTTGGGTTGGATTAGAATGTATTAGAATTATTTTGTATAGAATGTGATATTAATTTTTCACTTTCGAACAAAATTAAGGTGATCTGTTAATTGTAAAGAGAAATACTTTTTTTTGCTTGTGTGGAACGTATTTCAGAACATATTAAGTGTCCTAAAATTGTTTTCAAATCTGAATTGCAATCCTTAATGAGGAAGCCAAGGATTTTGTAAAAAAGTTGTAGAAATGGCATTCATCATATATGGCTTGCAATCAAATATGGAGGGAATCGGGGGGGGGAATCATTAAATCAATAATATTAGATCCTCGTTTATAATTTTTTTAAAATGTGTAATCAAATATATAAAATAAGAAGAGAGTGTAATACATTACACACACACACAAGTAATCATATGAAATGTAATTCATCCACAGAGATTTTACATTCATCCACATTATTAATATAGATTTGTGGCGCTATTTCCCCCGTTCCAACATAATAGGATAAATAATACTATATATTACTTACTAACTCGCCTGCTTCGTTGGGCTTTTCATTATAAATATATTTTTTACTAGTCTTTATATAACTTTTTTACTTTTATCTAGTTTTTAATGTATTGAAATGTATTTCTATAGATTTCGCCCATTGATTTAAAAATTACAGGAATATTTCTAAAACGGAAGGATATTTATTTTTTACGCTTCCTTAATACTCTCTACGGAGTCGATTTCTACAGATCCCATTTTTAGTAAATCTTAAATCATCAAAAGAAACCTGCTTGCTAAATTTTAAGTATGAAATTTTAATAACTCAAAAACCTTTTTTTTTTAAAATCCATAATGCCCCCTAGAACAAGGGTGGCCAACCTTTTTGGGAAGACCATTATCTGATAAAAAAAAATAATTACGCGGGCCACTTCAAACTTTTCCAACAAACAAATGAAAAGGTGAAAAAATGCTATACGTGCTATTTTTTTTTTTTTAATACAAAAATAGCACGTATTTTGTACGTCTAAATAGTGGAAATTTAAAAATAATATAATAAATAAGACAAAAAAGTACGAACTTAAATTTTATTGTTCAATTTTTTTTCCCCAGCTTCAATCAGTTAGGTTAGGTATAAAATAAAAATGAGTAACCAGAAAAATTTAATTCTAAATAATTATTTAACAGTCAGTACTTTTTTAATGTGGTTTTTCAATTTGTTGATTTTTTTGCAGACATGGGGAGGGCACGACTAAGAAAATTCATTTTGGGACGAGGATTTGTGTAATAGTAGTACTCCTTTAGGGTGTTCAACCCTCAATATATTAGCGCCGAAGGGCCAGTCAATTCGAAGAAAATAACCTTCGAAATTCATGCTTAGCTTTTATACAATTAAATTTACATTGATGTCAGAGACGCAGTAGTATGAATGATAGCGTACTTGCTTACTAGACCAAGAACTTGCGTCAGGCCAAGGTTCGAGTCACGTGATCAGAATTTTTGTTTTATTTTTTCAATTCATTTACTTATTTTTACTATTAAATAAATTATTTAAAAAAGGTTTATTAAATATTAAATGTTATTTTAGATAATGTTATTTTTGTATTTTAAAAAGTAAAATAATTACTGTAGTTACATAAATATTTATATTATATCTTATAAATATAATTATTAATGTATAATATTTTTTAAAAGTATTTTATAATAAATACTTTTTCATTGAAAACAATTATAATAAATATAATACAATTTAATAAATATTAAAAGATATTTTATATGAAGATTAGTTATAAACACACACACAGTTTTATAATATGAAATAAAATATATTATAAATAAATTTATTTAATTGTAAAAATAATTAAATGAATTTAAAAAATAAAGCAAAGATACTGATCACGTGACTCAAACCTTGGCCGGCTGCGTAATAAACAGGTACACCATCGTCCTTGCTACTGCGGCTCTACTGTGAGTGAGTGAATATTAACGTCGCACTGATTAGCAACACGAGGGCTTTTGGCGACGGTCCGCGTAATTTTAAACCATGGTCAAGTGACGCGGACGACACCTGAGCTGGCACCTCCTCTCCTAACTACCACACCACACCAACGGGAGGACGTTTGAGATCTCGACAGATTTAACGTGCATCCCGCCCCTACACGGCGGATCTTTAGTGGTACTGGAATCGAACTCATGACACGTTAGCCATGATCCGATGCCTAGACCACTCGGCCACCACGGCCGTACATTGAGGGTTGTACACCCTGAAGGAGTAGTACTATTACACAAAGTCTCGTCCCCAAATGAATTTCCTTAGTCGTGCCCTCCCCTTGTGAGTCGTTTACACATTAAGACTAGTCTCGAAGATGCTAACGAAATCGGGTTGCTTAAGGTGTGCATCAGTTTCTCTTTTTACTACGAAATAAAGACAAAAAAGCAAAAGTGTGTTCACAAAAGAAGATATATCGGTAAAAAAGCTAAATCTCAAAGCCATTTTTGAGAAGCAAGCACTCAACTAGGCAGTTATTGTTTTCCTTCAGATATTTTAAAACATGATCCCTCAAATTCCAAAATCTCAAGAATACACTTCCTTTGGAAAACCAATGCACACAACAGGGAAGGAGTGTTGTCTTTATTGTAATTCTCTATTGCATTTTAGTTAAGAATGTTAAAAATAAATTTAGATGTTTTTCCTTGTCTAAGACAACCACCTTTCAATAAAACAGTAAGAAAAAAAATTAGTATTTATTATTATCATTTTTAATGTTTCAATAAGTCTCAGCGTGCCCTAGAAAGACGATTCCAGAAAACCCCGTTCTTCGCTGATCTCTGCTCAACAGAGCGAAGATGTTAGCCAAACTACCAAGTTTGTAAGTCGAATAATTCCGAAAAGAGAGTTATATATATTGTCTGTAGCTCACCCGCGCCCTCTTCCGAACGTAAAACTCATTATTAGCAGATCTCTTCTCAAAGAAAGATGCTCGTCATTTTTTTATAACTACTCCGCTATTTCCCTCAGGGGTCGATTTCCTCAAAGCCCGTTCTTAGCGGATCAACAAAAGAAACACGTATACCAAATTTCATATCTGTAGATCTAATAGTTCACGAGAGTGAGTCGCTTTTTTCATTTATATAGTATATCGATTAGGAAATTTAATCTTTTTGCATAAAAATTCGTGTTAAATACTGTTATTTTTATCACTTCAAATATTTTTTCCTTTCTTTAATAACAAAGCTTTTTATCATTTAAGTGTATGTCGTTTTTGTGATATAAAAATTTCACGATTGCAAAGACTTTGTAGGCGCCTCTTTTCATCACAATAACTGCTTCGTTAGGGCCGTGGGTAGCCTAGTGGTTAGAGCATCGGACTCCAGACCCGAGGGCTTGGGTTCGATGCCCAATGCCACTAAATACCACCGAGTATAGACGGAGTACGTGCTCCTTAAATCAGTGGGTCCGAAAGTCTTGTGGGCGGTCGCAGCAGAAACCACGAGTGCAGGGGGCGGGAGAATATTTCCCTCCCCTTCAGTTCCGTGCCAAAATTGTGGAGGTGGAGATAGGTGGTGTCACCATCTATCGTTAAGAAGTCCAACCTGTGTCTCACAGGCAATGGCAACTTTGATTCCTTCCCTGCGGGAAGGACACGACGACAACAACAACTGCTTCTTTTCATAGTCAAGGCTTCCTGGTAACGTAGCTGCGACGTGGAGCAGATGCCATTTTCGTGGAGAACGGCGGTTTCACGGAATATATTTAAAAAGTAATAAGGTATTAAAACCTATACCAGAAGGAAATTGATATATTTGAACATATTTCCTAAAAGTAATAGTTTTTCATCTCTAGTGCATTTTAAAATCGTAATCAGTTAATGAATCTCTAAGAAAACTCAGGGTATTACGTATATTCGGGGAAGGGGCACGTATCTTGCGGATGGTTATTTGCTCTTCTTATGAGCAACAAAATGTCCATAAGCAAACCAATTAGTCAGGTATTTCAATAAACTTTCCAAAATAGACGAAGGTAACAAAACTACTAGTTACCTAAATAACTGGACATGCAATCAAAGATTAAAGAAAAACAGCTGTTTCAGTCAGATTAAATCAATGCAGTTGATTGCAAAAAATGTGTAGAACCTCATTATCTTCATTGTAATCTTAATACTTGCGAAGAACTCTCCAATGTGTTGATTTTCGTGACGGCCTCTTTACCACATATTCTAAGAAAGATTGTGTTCCAGACCACCTTAATCAATTGGCGCTGGAGATCATCAATAAAACTCCTCTAAATAACATCCTAATCTATATTAATGGCAGTAAAATAGATTTACGGACAGACAGTGGAACTTATATTTAAACACCTCAAGAGAAACACTCCATAAGACAACGTAATCCAGATTTCTGTTCCGGTGTTCGAAACGAAGTAATTGCAATTGAGATGGGACGATAAAATCACGAGCGAAAGTAACTACGAAGACCTCTGGATTCTATCTGACAGCCATAGTTCTATTCAACACCTCAAAAACTGGGCCCACATAGGAGAGAAAATCAGTTTATCTGTCCTACGAAAGATTAAGCTCATTTCCCTCCATCACGAAATACATTTTAAATGGATCTCGTCCCATGTCAATATCTACAGATATGAATTGGTGGACACTCTTGCAAAGGAGGGATCAGACCATCCTGTCTCTTCCTCCTCAGAGCTCACATATTTAGAATTATTCTATAAGCAAAAGGCTCAAAATAAAGAAAAATGGTTAAAATCTCCGTTTTATAAATAATATAAAGGTAAAAAACCAGAGCTTTCTTTATCTCTTCCTTGTGACAGACAGTCCAACACTTGTCTGTACCGACATGCCAAGGGCTCTTAGAAAATCTCACTTTTACTGGAGGCAATACGAAGTTTTATATTTAAACTAAATGCCAGCTAGAACAGACTTCACCTCAGCACATCTTGGACTGGAACTGGACTGGGAAGATATCCATGATAGGCCACTTCTTGTATCCAACTTCATTAAAGTTAACGGTTTCGTTGATCTGGTCTGACTTCGTCTGCCCAGACGGAAGATTAGTAAAAGCAACAAACAAAACCAAAATGTTAAGATAGAAATTTTTGTTATATGATCAAGTGAAATTATAAATACATTTTTACACGAACGTTTTCACAAAGTTCAATTTCATTTATATATATATGAAATTAATTTATTACATCAGGTCTTGAAAACAACGTGAAGTCTACTGGCGACGGATCTTGTAATTTTAAATCCCACAGAGTGGGCAGCTAAATAACAAGAGGAGCTATTTTAAGTGTCCTCGTCATTTGGCTAGTGAGTCGCCAGTAGTTTACCACAATATTTTAATGAGAATATTTAAAATAAAAAAAAAATGGATTCTGATCTCTCACAAAGAAAAAAAAATGACAGATATAATTTATTTTACAAAATGTGTCAACATGAATTAATTACCATATTTGTGCTTTGTGTGAAACAATGTTTTATGAGGTATAATTTGATCTTTATTTAGAACCAATCGTTGCTTTTTAACATCAAATATTTATTTTATTTCGGGATCACTGGCTTAAAATCGTTTTCAAAAGTTAAACATGCTGAATATTTTTCAAGGATTAGAAAGATCTATAGAAACTACCTAGAAATAAAAATACCTTTTGTTTCTAAATTTATATTTTTTGTAAAAAAAAAGTAATTTTTTGCTAAATTTTAAAAATTGAACTTGATGTTTATATTTCTCATTTTTATAATTTTCTTATCCGTAAATTTTAATTTCAGGCAACATTTTACTAAAGATCAAATTGAAATAAATAAAAGAAGTTGCCAGTTTAATAGTTATAAGTGAACATGTTGTATAATTCTATCTTTTTGCCATCACTCCATTAGTGCTCAGCTTACACAATTGAAGAAATTATTCAGATAAAAGAATTCTGAATAAAGTAAAAGAATCTAAAGAAAATATTGCACATGATAATGTTAAAATACTAGAATTCTCAAGATTAAATTTTTGAAAAATAATGGCGATGTTGAAATATTCGAATGAATTGTTAGCGAAAATGCAACTGGTAGTCAAGAACAGTCAGCAA
>BMAO01001178.1:0-137911 GCA_019973975.1 Trichonephila clavata
CCACTAACACTCCTTGAACTTCTTGTAGCCCTGCATCGCTTTGGTAACACAGCAGCAGGTCCAGATGGGCTACACTATATTATGCTACGGCATCTGTCCGAAAGTTCTATCCTCTCCCTTCTCTTATTGTTCAATCACATCTGGGAAACCCAAGTTTTTCCCACACAGTGGTGTCATGCCCACGTTTTACTGTTTCCAAAGCCTGGTAAAGATCCAACATCAGCAAATAATTACCGCCCTATTGCCCTCACAAGCTGCTTAGGCAACCTGATGGAGCGCATAGTTAGTGCGAAGTTGATGTTCCACCTTGAGTCACATAATCTCCTTTCACCACTTCAAAGTGGATTTCGGAAATCAAGATCGACCACAGACAATCTCATTCGGCTAGAGACTTCCATCAGAGAGGCTTTTGTCAAGAAACAGTATAACATCTCTGTTTTCTTTGACATTTAAAAAGCCTATGACATGTCTTGGAGGTACGGCATACTTAGAGATCTATATGCAATAGACATCAGAGGGAATTTGCCAGTTTTTATTAAAAAAATTTTAAACCATCGTTCTTTCCAGGTACGCCTGCGTTCATTTTATTCAAATATTTTTATCCAAGAACAAGGTGTCCCACAAGGGTCTGTTTTAAGCATACTTTTATTTATTATTAAAATTAATAGCATAACCCATCATATAAATCAGGGGATTCAGTGTTCTCTATATGTGGACGATGTACAAATATCGTACTCGTCTAAATTCCTCAATGTTGCAGAACGACAAATTCAGACCACTATTAACAACTTCACTAAATGGGCGAACAGAACGGTTTTGTTTTTTCAACAGAAAAATCGGTTAGTGTTGTATTCAGTCGAAAGCGTGGGGCTTTTCCAAACCCTGAGCTTTTTATTAGTAGAAGCCTCATTAAAGTTGTTAAGGAGTTCAAATTTCTAGGTTTTATATTTGACCAATCTCTCCGATTCCATCGTCATTTAAAAGATCTCAAAATCAGAAGTGCCAAAGGCCCTAAACATCCTCAAAGTATTAGCAAACACTCGCTGGGGAGCAGACCGAACATCCTTGCTTCGCCTCTACAGAGCTCTGATTAGATCAAAACTGAACTATGGATCTGTGGTCTACAGTTCTGCGTGCAAATCTCTTTTGAAGATCTTGGATCCAGTACATCATCAAGGCTTAAGACTTTGTCTGGGAGCCTTCCATACATCACCGGTTGAGTCCCTCTATGCTGAAGCCTACGAACCCCCATTAGATTTGCGGAGGAAATATTTATGTTAGATTGCGGAGGAAATATTGCATACTCCTATTTATTCAATTTTAGCCTTTATGATTTTAACAGTCATCGTTCATCCCTAACTTACTCGCAACCTTTTCACTTTAGAATTAGAGACCTGATTAATGACTTAAATCTGAATATTGGAAGAATTGCTCTGTGCAAGATTTCTGAGGTGCCCCCTTGGAAAGTGATTTATCCTAAGGTTGATTTTACCCTGTCATGCTACTGAAAAGCATGCACTCCTGTGAGCACACACAGAACACTGTACTTGGAACACAGAGAGCTTTTTTCCGACTATGAACCTATCTTCACAGATGGCTCAAAGTCTGAATTCCACGTTGGTTCAGCAGTAGTTTCTCTGAGCACTGTAATTACAGACGCTCTACCAATTTCAGCATCCATTTACACTGCTGAACTTCATGCGCTAAGAATAGCTATAGAACATATTTCACTATCATGCGGTAAAAAGTTCATTATTTACACAGACTCTCTGTCAGCCCTTCAAAGCATTGTCTCTTTACATTCATCGTCTCATCCCATCCTTGTGGACATCACATATGCTTTGGCTAATCATCTTAAGAAGTAAGATATCAGATTTTGTTGGATCCCAGGACATGCTGGAATAACTGGAAATGAGCTGGCTGATACAGCTGCATGATCAGCGACAGGCTCTTCAGAAAGGTTCCCTATTCCGCACTCTGACCTGAAAGCTTGCTTCAGGCAGAAACTGCAAAGTGTATGGCAATCAAACTGGGACCAACAAATTGAAAATAAGTTGCATAGCGTCATGCCCGTTCTTGCTCCAACTGTGCCATCATCAAGCAACCACCGTGAGCAGGTGATATGGACTAGACTGTGCCTAGGACACACCCGCCTAACGCATAGGCATCTTTTGTTTGGTGAACCACCACCCTATTGCGAGATATGTAATGTCTTGCTATCGGTGAAACACATACTCTGTGATTGTCCACTTTCAAATCATCTTAGACATCGGCTTTTTAACTCTGTTGATTTTACTATATCCAGTATTTTAAACAATAGCACCAATTCCTCACTTGTGTTTAAATTCATAAGCATCAAGGGTTTTATTCATCATATCTAATTTTAATCTATAGATTCTAAGAAAGGCGTATATAGACTATGCCCAACTAAGGCTTTATGGCCTGCAAATCTTGTTTAACTGTTCTTATTGTCTCTCTTGGCGCATTATGATCTTAATTGGTCCTTGTGCCATAAAAAAAGAAACAAATTATACTCAAAGTAAAAAATAGATTTTTTTATGATATATTGAGCAGGAGAACTTTTACTTTCTTTTTCCTTTGAAGTTTTAAATTAGATCTCAAATTTATATTTTCCAATTTTATATATATGTATTAGTGTGTTAAGGTCTGATGAAAAATTGTAAGTGAAAACTGTACAGTAATTTTTTTTTAGAATTTAATTATTAGGTTGAATGATATATTCAATTTTATTTAAATTGCATGTTTATGTGTGCATTATGATTCTAATTATTATTTTTGAAATTTTCTTTTTCTATAGGGAGAATATGATTACCCTGAGCCTGAGAAGTGGACTGATGCAGAGTTAGGAGTTGTAGATATCGATGATTAATTAGTTTTTTTTAATAAAAAAAATAAAAATAAATGCTGTCTAATTTTGTAAATATCAGTAGTTTGTAAAAGTGTCTTCGAAAAAATAAAATTTCTATGATGTTGGTTGTTAATGAAAATTTAAGTTTTGATCTTTATTTATGGTGTTGTATGCATATTTTTAAATTTTATTTTCAGTTAACACTACAGTTAATGTATCATATTCAGTTAATTATATTACAAAATTTTCCATTTGTTTAAATGAATTTTCAGATACCATGATTTTTTTTGTGAATTGATTAGGATTTTTAATTTTTATCTAAAAAATTATAAAATGTTCAGAATTTCATGTATCAAACTCTTATATAAGTGTATTGGCTTCCCATATTTAATGTACGACAGTATGTATGTGTGCTTTGAAAATAAATTAACATGACATAGAATTCCAAAGAATCAAGGTTTAAACAGTTATTTGTTGAAGTTTGCATAATTTTAACATCAAGGATTAAAAAGGAATATGAAGCCACAGTTCTTATAAAAAGTTTTTTTTAAAGTTTAATTAAATGTGTGTCTGCCTTCCCTCTGCATTGATATGAATCTTTTTTATGTTTTTAATTAAGCCGGAATACTGGAATGTGAAACAAAACCTATACATGTAACAGTCCTTGTTTTGTTGTTGTTAATTTAATGGGACCTCAGAACATAACTTTGGGCAGTTTCATGTTTGTGAATTACTCCCAAAATTACTTCATTTTATTTACACATAGCATGTTGGTTGAGAATTTTGAGGGAGTTTGTGATTATTCCGTAAAATCACCATGAATCGATTCCAACTTTGTTTCTCTTAATGAAACTATTCTTTCTCTTTATTTGTACAATACTTTCTCTCCAACATAAATTTATTAAGCATATACTTTTACATGACCTGTGCTCTAGTTACAGACTATAAAAGAATGTTTCCCATGTATAATGTGGTTAGGTCTATAAACATCAAGCTAGCCATTCATTTTCTCCAGACTTTGATCATCAAGTTATTCATCAACAAACCTTTTATGATGAAGTTAAACGTTATCCTATAGGATGAATTCATCTAAAAATAGCACCTGCTTGTTATATGACATAAACAAGGATCTCTTGCTATTTTACAACTGAGTTTCTTTATGGAGCACATGTTGGTCAGTATGAACACCCAGAGAAATACCATTTTAAACCATGATTTTACTTCTACAACTATGTTTTTCTACAGTATTAGATTATATGTCTTTGGCGTCTTGTTCCCTTTCCTGATTGTCAAAACCTAAATCATTCTCTAAAGCAGAGGTTCCCCAACTTTTTTGTCTCATAGACCCCTTGCCATGTTTTTTGGTTTGGTTTGGTTTGCTTACCTAATATTGAATTTTTGAAAATTTATTAACTTATATGTGTTTTGACAGCTAGTATGCAGAGCTACTTAATTTAAAAGATTTAAATTTCAAACTGAAATGAAGTTGGAAAACTTAAGAAACACATGTTAATTAATTAAAAATTTAAGTGATGCATAAAATAACTGATTTAAAACAAATGTTTATAATGATAGGAATGAATCTGGTGCTTCAATGACAAATTTTCAACATTTGTCATCAATCTTGTCAGGTTTAACCCAAAATTTCCTCAGTTAGTAGTGTCCAGCCGACAACCGCGCTGAAACTCTTCACAAGGAAGAGTAATTAAAAACTTTCTCCAATACTCTATGATTCGAGATAAAAGCAGGCTTGTCTCTTTAGAGCCAAAATTGCTGACATATGTTTCTAATCTTTACTTTAAGATCTCCATTACTTCCTATTTCAATCAGTTCCTCTTGTAATATGACATTTTTTTTTTCAATGTGACCATAGGAATTCATTGCCTTCTGTGGTAATTACCAAGTTAATGCGTTTTCGAACACAGTTTCAAAATCTGAATAAAGGGAATTTAAATGTTGGACGTAGGTTAAAATGTCATTTCCTGGCAGATTGTCTGATCAATTAAGAAAGTAAGAAAATTCACTACATCCAATATTACTCCTTTAGCTTAATTCTGGCAAAAAAAGCTGAAATGGTCTTTGTTTTAATAAAATCTATGCTGTTGCCTAGGAACTGCAAATTAACCTTATTTAATTTAGTGATTAAATTGGTATAATCTGGTTTCTATTTGGTTAAATTTTCTTTTAAAATTAAAATCACAATCTAGTTTAATGAGAACTGTCGTAGACCCCAATTTACACCTCATGGACCCCCAAATTATTTTCTTGCTTTCGTGGACCCCTTGCAAGTCGTCATAGACCACTGGGGGGTCCATATAGACCACTTTGGGAATCACTGCTCTAAAGTGAAGTAGGACTGACTCATGTATAAAGAATGCAAAAGTCCATTGTGTTGCATTTGTCCAGATAATATACTCTCTTGCCTAATGTGAACTGGATTTTGCTGTTGATTAAGAGGGACACTCTCAATAAAGTGTCTTGTATACAGGGCCATCTTCTATGTTTTTAGCCTTTTCTTTTTTTCTTAAACATCAAATTATTGGCTGTAACAACTTTTTAAAGCCAATGCATTTGTGTATTGTAATAATTCATTAACAAATATTTTTTTTTGTAAGTAAATTTTTTAATTCACACTGTGTACAAGTAATTAATCATTTATTTTGTAGATTATTTCAATCAGATCAATGTATTTATAATAATTAAATCTATGTCATTTTTGAGTCTCCATTTTCCAACATTCACAAAGAAGCTAATAATAGGACATGTTTTCATAAAGTATTAATTTATTTGTCAGTACTTATATGCATTCTTTATGAGAGAAGGGTGGAGTTTCAGAATCTTTTTGTGCAAAAAATATAAGGGAACTATTAACATTTCCAATGTTTTCTTGGTTTATTACATATATTTTTAAAATGTCTGTTAATGATGTGCTAAAAATATGTAACAAATGTGTGTCTTCTTTACCAAAAAGATACATTTTTTTTTTAAATTAAAAAGCAATGTTAGTATTGTTTGGAGAGTATGAAATTTTCAAAAAAATAAACTTTTTTTGTTTAAATTCATTTAATGCTAATTGATGATTAGTGCAATGTTTGTAGAAACTCATTTTTTAAACTAGAAACTAAGTTATGGCAGTTATTTTTGCTCGAAAAAATGCACACTTTACAGAATGTAATCTTATATATATGTAACTATGTTTTGAAGCATTAGTATTAATTAGAATATTGCTTTTCTAAAGGTTTCTGAAACGGAAATATTTTGTATGCAGGAGAATGTTAATTTTTGACATTTTATGTAAATTTCAATCATTTTTTATAATTCTGAAAAATGGTACAACTCAACTGTAAAATTCTATCACTGCTTGCATAACAATCAGTATTTTAATTTCATAGTAATTCATTTATTTTGAAATGAACATTTTCATATTTACCATAAAAATTCATACACAAGAAAGCATTAGCATTTTAAGGGTTTGATTTTATTTTCTGTTGTACATTTTTTTATCCATTTTATTAAAATGTTAAAGTATTCGTTTTCACATATAAGTTATAAATAAAGTAAGAGAAATTGATTTATAAATAACTTACAAAACATAAGTAAAGTCAATGAATGAATCATTTATATATAGTTATAAATCTGCAAAATACAATGCTTAATATTTTTGCATTGTTAAGCAAATTAGTATTACATATTTCTCTAAAAATGTCTCAAATCCTAACATTAGTTTTTATACCAAAAGTTATTTTAGAACTCATTTTCACAATCATATTTTCTAGAACCTGGGTGGGCATTACGTCGATCGCGATCGACTGGTGGACCGCCTAGAGAATTTGAGTTGACAGCCTGACGATTAGCAGTTAGTAATTATATACGGAAATATTCAAGATTGGCTGACATGCAGACGAAGTCTTCTACTGACTATAACTACAAGAACTAGCTTTAGATGAAAATGTTTTATTTTTTAATGTGTTTTGATTTTTTTTGATAATAAATGCATCATTAGATAAGATTATATTTGTGGCTGTTATTATGTTTGTATTCTGCGTTTTGCTTTAAACGCGGTTTCAAAGAAGTGAATTTTTTTAAAATTTTATTTACGTAGGTAAGTACATATTACGTATTTATTATTACGTTATAATTTATATTGTTGTTCTTTTCCTTACCTCATCACACCTACGACACTGGTCAGGGGCGTTCAAAGGGGGTGCGCCGCGGTGGTCCAGGATCGAATGAATGTCTGCCATTCTCATATCCTATTCCAATACGCAGCCAAACATATTTTTTTTCCTTTTGTAGATTGTCGGGAACAAAGAACGGTATGAAATAAGTTATTGAATTAAAAAAAGCATTAATTAATGAAAAAATATTAATATATAAATAATACTTGATTAAATTTTAAGTACTATATACATGGAATTATAATCGATCGGAGAAAAAAATCATGGGCTGTGGAAGAGGGTCCGGATTCTTGGAGTCTCCCCCCCCCCTTGTGTGTGCCTCTGATACTGGGTGAACCACAACACCTTGAAAAAGTAGAAGTAGCCTGTACCCTAGAAAAGTCTGCCCACCCCTGTTCTAGAACATTGCCATCACTCCAAACTTTCAGTTCCTATATTAATGAATTTCTTTCTAAGTTTTATATATGTTAGTAGAGTTTTGTTATTTTTACTTGGTTAAATTTTTGAGTTGGACTTTATTTATAACACCAATATTCTCTACTAAAAAAACGTAAGTTGTATTTTTCGGTTACATCTTAATTTTGGAGCAATGTAATGAAATTTGCAGATTAAAATTATTTATCGAACATTGTAGTCTAAGTACATGCAAAAAAAAAAATCTCATCATTTGATTTATATTGAAAATAATGATATTATTGTCAGTAATGAGTAGCTGTTTATGTGGTTATATCGAAACTAATAATCTCTCAGATTTCAGTAATTACCAGGTTATCTAAAATAATTTTGGGATTTATCAGAACATACAGGCAGTGGTGTATACTAGAGAATAAGGTTTAATTCCCTGATAGGCCAACACATATTTTTATTATTAGCGTAAAGATTATTGCATCAGTGATTTCGTCAACTTCATTTTAATATAGCTCTTCCCCACCCAACCCACAAAAGAAATCTATATAAGCCACTGCATTATTTTTAAAGTAGGATTTTGAGGGAAGAAATCATGGAGCTATCAGTTTTCGAGGTACCTGTCGTATTGAACTATTAAAGCAGTCTGTTTCTGCCCGACAACGAAGTCTGCAACGACAATTAATACTTATAATTTTCGTATCGTTCAAAACTGAGAGAAATACTTTTTTTTTATCCTACGTCAGACCTAGGTCCATCAGACCACCATCAGTCTATGAAGGCCAGCATAATACGGATCAGAGAAAAACAATTAAAGGAAACTATAAAAAAAAGTTACACTTGGGGGAGACCAGGGACGTCTTAAGGCATGGGCCAACTGGGCTGTGGCTCAGGGCCTCGTCTCAACTGAGCCTTTATGAAATCATTATTCGAATAATTTTTGTAGTCAAATTTTATTTCCGGTTGTTTCTCCGAAAAACTGGGGTTTTTGGACGATATACTGGAAACAGTGACAAGACTGTATTAATATGTGATAATAGTCGTCCATGTATAGGCCTATATAGGTCTACCATCATTACTCATTGAGTCACAGAGCGGCCGTCGGTCGAGCCGATTTATGCGATTGCCAGTCATGCACATTTGCTTGTATCGGGTTACTGTTTGCATGAGTATTTGATAACGTATGCTATGTACTATCTACTTTTAAGAATCATAGGTGGGGCCTACATTTGTGTAGGAGCCCAGAGCTTCAACAAGTCTTAAGACGTCCCTGGTGGAGACAAATGTCAGTTGCTTAGCGAGAACAGGGCACAACGATTTAGACGACTGACACCATACTCTGAGATCGACATTTAAAGCAGTATCTTCTCTACGGATATAATTTCGGGTACATGGGTTTCTGGGAACCCTCAGACCCGTATCTGGCTTGAAAAATTTCTGCATAGGTTTTGGTTAAGTTGCATTTTCATGCTGGATAGTATGGAGCTTGGCGATTGGACGAGTGGCGGCAGGCCGATAGGCGGGGCTTCGAGGCGATGATCTTTGGCGGCTCGGTTTTGGAATCTGGTGGAAGAGAGAGTGTCTTCCAATTTGGATGTAGTAGTGATGAGGATATTGGCTCAAAAAAGGCTGCCCATGGGGGGGGGGTGTAATGATGTGTGGTGACGCAATGTCCAGTAGGGGAAAATTTTTAAAACAAGTATGAAAAAAGCGACCGGCGGGTTTCTGCGAGGTGGACACCCTCCTTCGCATTGACTGCGCACGGCCGTGCTGCAGTTATAGTCTTGAGTGTAACAGGAACTCTGAGCACTCCGCCACAAGAGCAGTTAACACTGAATGCAATAAATAAATAAAACTTGATCAAAATAGTTAAGAGAATTGAATTTAGCAAATAAAAAGAGAAATTTAAGTTATGGAGGATTGTACGAGTCCAGGAGAATTCTCCTGGGTATAGTTTCCTCTTAATATATATATATATATATATATATATATATTGGCTGTATAATTTTCAAGGTTTTGCATATTAATATTATCAGAGCTATTGAGTGAATAAAAAAATTTAATCGAGATATCTTGAATATGCTGCTTAAAGGATGGTATATTTAAACAATTACGAATGTCGGCGTTGCGCATGCGTCTAGTGGTGCCAACTATCATTCTGATTAGAGTATTTTGAGGGGTAATCTAGAATTTTAATATTGGTCTTGGCTGCATAACCCCAAACTGGACATGCGTATGGCATGATGGGACGCAAAACGACTGTATAGAGAAGCACTTTGTTATGCAAATCTAAATGAGAATTCCGGTTGATTAGGGGGAAGAGTTTAAACATTACTTTCCGGAATTTGTCGCGAGCGTGTAAAATGTGTGATTTCCATGTAAGCTTACTGTCAAAAATGAGACCAAGTTATTTAGTTTCCTGAGACCAGGGTATAATTATGTTGTACATTGTGGGTGGGGGTGGGAGTGTACGCTTTCGTGTAAAAACGACCGCAGCCGATTTGTCAACGTTAATTTTGATCTTCCATTTGTTGATGTAATTTTCTAGAAGTGCGAGATGCTTATTTAGTGCAAAAGTTACTGTTTTGGGTGTTTTGAAACATGCGAGCACCGCAGTGTCATCTGCGTACATATTGATGTCAGTGAGTGAATATGTTGGTATGTCATTTAGGTAAAGGTTAAATAAGATGGGACCGAGTAATGATCCCTGGATTACTCCAGTATAAATGTTTTTTGTATCTGAATAAGTGTCGTTAACTCGCACCGAGAAGGTGCGGTTAGTGATGTAGGAGTGGAGAAGGTGAGTGAGTGGTGGTGGGAAATTGTAGTCAATAAGTTTGAATGTGAGGCTGTTTATCCAGACTCTGTCAAATGCTTTTTGAATGTCTAAAAAGACGGCCCCAGTGGATCTTTGTTTTTCAAAGCCAGCTGTGATAGTTTCAGTCAGTTTAAGAGGGTGAGTAGTGGAAAGGTTTTTAGTGAATCCATATTGGTTTGGGTTAATAATGTTATTTTGAGAGATAAAATCTATAAGTCTGTTGAGGATGATAAATTCTGTAGCTAGAAAGTAGGGAAATTGGCCTATATGACTCAGCCAATTTTGAATTTTTACCAGGTTTGAGAATTGGGAATATTACAGCCTCTTTCCATAAGGTAGGAAAGTGACTAAATTTAATAATTTTGTTAATGAGAATTGTGAGAATTAGTACAACTTTAAGAGGGAAATTTTTGATCATTTTGTTAGTAATGAGGTCCTTGCAGTATCTTCTCTGGATGCCACTTAAGCTCTTATAGGTTTAAGTGTGTGTACATAAGTTCAGTTCAGTTCAGGTTTTGTGGGATATGGAGCAACAAAGGCTATTATCCCTGTACATAAGTTCTTTTAACTGACAATTCATAGTTTAATCAGAATTGAAACATCACCGGTCACGAACCAGATGCTCGATATGATAAGCATCTATTACCTCGATCACTTTCAAGATGGTAAAGGGAAATGATTCTAGACTACCGAATTGATTAATTACTTTCTAAACATTGCATTAATAGAAATAAATATCTCCTAATTTTTAATGAAGAGGGATTGACGAAAGCATTAGCTTAAATCTTAATCTACTGTTTGTGTCACCCAACATCTTGGCCATTGAGATTATTGGCACCCTATTCAAGATTCAAGTAAAATTCATACACTGTAAAATTTCATCTGAAATCCCTCTAAGAAATAATAAATAGTTTTTTTTAATACTGTACATTAGACGTTCATATCTCAAGAACGTTATATTCTTGAATCTTTCATCTGTAGCTATTATGCATTTGTTAGTGTAATTTAGTTTTTCTTAATGCTTTCAACCATCTATTACTGCCAAATTCTAATATTAACTTAACATGGTCCACGTTAAGTAGACATTTGACTTTCTTAATTTTCATAATGATTCTTAATTATCGTATATAGAACTGGCACCTTGTTCTCAATACCTACATTACGTTTACCAGAGAGATTATAATCCTAAATGTGTCAGCCTTTACCATAAGATATGTTTTCTTCGCTTGGGACTGCATAATCCAAGCCCTTTGCTTAATTATTACAAAATCTTTTATTTAATTTATCAAAGTATTGTGGCTTTTTCAGCAGTAAAAGGAATTTACTACCTTTAGATTGCTGTGAAATTATAATCGTAATACATAAATAAATAAATAAATAAATAAAAAAACATTTGTTGATATTTTTTAATTTGTTATTTTAAATGTGTAAATTTTTTCTGGCAACAAGTTACCATGCATCTGATATGTTTACAAATCCGGATTTTTAATTAAAGGTGATTCGCAGGAAGTGTGTGCATGATACAGTTTTTGTTTTAATTCACGTTACACCCATGAAATATTAATGGAAAATTGGACAATTTAAGATACCACAAAAAAATAGTCATGACTAAATGGTCATATGTTAAAGATCGTGTAAAATATGCTGTTGGTAAGAAATTTTTTAAAAATAGTGTGATTGAGTAAGGGAGTGCACATATTATATCGTAACTTTTTTTAATGTTGTTGTAACTCTACTTTTTTTGATTCTTTGTCTAGCTGTTTGTAATTTTAAGCAGAATGGACCACACAGACTTCATCTTACTGTGGGAGAAACTGTTCACATATTACAAGAAAAAGAAGGTAAGATTGATGTTTCAATATATTTTCATATTTATTCATTTTTTATTTTATGCAAAACTTACTGAAGCGTTTCTGTAAAAAAAACTTTTTAATATTTCAATTTTCTTATTGTTTAGTTTTAGGTTTCTTATAAAAACCAAGTTCACATAAGTGACATCTGTCAAAATTTACTTCTAGCAGGTTGGATTGGATTATTAATAGGATTAAATTATTTATCTATTGTATTGTAAAATGTAAAAAAATATCTCAGATTGTTCATAAAGTTATAAAAAATAATTGAAGGTTATATAAACAAAAAAAACAAGAGTTTTACTATCACATTTGGAACTAATTTGATATCAGAACACTGCAGATTTGTTTGCTAAATAGTTGTAAATTTTACCAAAATGAGGTGATAATATTACACCACAATAACATTAAACTGGCTGTCAAAGATCTATTTGGCTCTATTTCAAAATCATGCCAAAAACGAAGAGCATACCTGCGTCAGATTAGTACCCGATATTTAAAGTTACTTATGTATTATACTATCAACCAATTTCGTCAATTATAAAGATGTTGCAATTGTGAATACAATAGTGTATACCAATAGTGAATACAATAATGTTTGAAAACAATAATAACAATGACAATATCTGGCACTATTTTTTTTAATTGGCAACATCTTTTCATTTGGCAAAATAGGTTGGCAGTATGATACATAAGTACCCATTTTAAATGAGAAAAAAGTAAGAGGCTTTGGAATTGATTTATTATCAGTACTCGCTTCTGGCAATTTGAAATTACGCTAAATAGATTTTTGACAGCCATTCTAATGTTATCCTATTGTATCATCTGACCCCTAACTTGATGAAATTGTACAACTATTTGATGGAGAAATCATTAGCATATTGATACAGAAAAAAAAAATAGTACCAAGGCTTTGTATTTGTCTCCTGGTTAGACATTTTTTAAATACTTATTTGAAGGCTACTGAATTTTCTTTCTTTTTCTATATCTTACATTGCTAGTCATTTAAATTTATAGTTTTTTTTTATATTTAGGATTTTTGTGCTTGTAAGGGGGTGCTAGTTTGGTATTCTGGGTCTACACACTAAGTTGTTTATGTTCACCAAGATGGTTACCTTGATATTTTTAATATTTTGCAATGTGGTTGCCATGGGGATAACGTATATTACAGTTAATTTTTGGGTTTTTTTTCTGCGGTAACCCTATTAATTTCAGATGATTTTAATTTGATTTCTTTAACAATTTAAACATTTTAATTGCATTTGCTTTACTGCAAGGCATTATTTAAGTCTTCTGTTTTATTTTGCGCTATTTTCGAATATGGATATTTCTAATATCATGGGTGAGTATTATAATATTTTTTTTAAAAAAAAGAATGAGTGTTGTACTTTTAATTATTACTATAAATATATTGTCCATTTTCACTTTTACTTTTTAAAAATGTTTTTTTAACGTTCCTTGTTCCATGTAATTCGTTGAAGGAAATTGTAGTTTTTGGAACATTGCAAGTTTCCAGTTTTTTTTGTATTCATTATTAATTTTAATAAACATTATGTAATTATTTTATTAATTTTGTAATTGTTTTATTATATTTTTTATAAATATTAGTTCATATGTGTTATTAATTTATAATTATTATGTTATTTATTTATAAGTATTATGTTGTTTATTTATGATTATGTTTATTTATAATTATTATTTTGTTATTTATAATTATTATGATAATGAGTATTCTTATTTACACTTCTTATTATATTACAATATGATGTGGTCATTCTTTTTTATAATTTCTATTAAGTTATAGTATATGATTGTTATATAAAATAGTTATTGGTTGAATCAAATTAATTACTATACAATTATATTATAAGATTATTATATATTGCATAATATTACTACTAGTAAATATGATTTTTTCAGATAATATTGATATTCATTTTTTATTGATCTTGGCTATTCTCTTCCTATATTCTTCATTTGAAATAAATTTTACTGTATTTTAAAAGTTCTTTAAAATTATTGGTGAAATTGTCGAATCAGCCAATGGTCCGCCAAATTATGAAAAATTGCTAATTTGGCGCATTTTTGCGTGTTGTGTTTTGGAGTAGCAAGCCTACTACAACATGATCCAACTTTTCCCTCACTGATACAAAAATCAAAAGGGTTACCATATTTAGCACTGTATCGATTTGGCGAGAAAACACTTGGCAGGATAAGTGGCCGATTTGACAATTCAATTATTTTCCTGGCGATCTCTTACTGCTAGGCCACCATCTTGGATTCCATTCCAACGACATGCGCTGCTTGGCGTGATTCTTTATCGCACCAAGCAGCATTTGGCACCTAGACCCGGGATATAAACTAGTTCCTGGAAAGGACTTAAATTTTTTAAAATCTCCCCCCCCCCCATTTTACCAACATCTCAGTTGCTTTTGTATAAGATATTGTTCCAAGTATCAACTTTAATTTCTAACTGTGTTGCTGTAACTGTAATGCTTCAAAATTTATTGCAAACTATGTTGTTCTTCTGCAATGTTAATAAAAAGGAAAAAGATATTTGTCTTTATATTCATTTTATTCCTTCTGCCCAAATTCCTAAATGTGAAGAGAATAAAAAACAGTAAATTGTTCAACTTTTATTATTATAAAAAAATACACTATAAAAAAATGTAGAGTAGCTAATTTTTTTGAGAATCTTAATTTTACTAATTCATTAATATTTTAGATGTGTGTATTAAATAGATGTGTTTTGCACTGCTAAGTAGAGAGTGAATTCAAGTGCTTGTGGGCTTAAATAAAATTTATTAATTTTAATTTAAAAAAATGTTGATCAATTTTTAAAAAAATATTACCCAAATACACTGTTGTCCATCCAAAATGCAACGTTATGAAGAAAGCTTCCAAACTGCATGAAACTTTCACTATGCCTATGATATATACCAAAGGTGGGAACTTGTTTACTATTAGAGGCCACAATGTAAATTAAGTAGTAATAAAGGAGGCCACACACATAATTTGATGCAGCTATATATGCGACTTTTATGAAATTATTATAGTTTTTATATAATTAACAATTTTGTGCATTATATAGAAATATTATTAAAAAAATTAAATCCTTATTTATTATTTGACTTAAAAAGTTACAATATAAAATATTTTTGTATGAACATAAGGATAAAAACTTGTTATAATATTCATCACTAATTATTATTTTTTTTCTATAAATTTATTAAATTCATAGATATTGCTGTAACTTTCTATATTTTACTGTTGGTATTTTTATTTATGTAAACATATATATCTATGTATATATACATATATTTGGATCAAACTTCATAATGTGAAGCCTTAATTGTTCCTCTACATGAGCATGTGTGGTAGAGTTGTCATATTGCACTAGGTGGCGTTCTAACATTTGAAATGTACCATTGGCTATTCCCATGAGCAGTCATTGAAACATCATGCATCCATACTGTTCTTTGTTTAATTCCACATTGATTCGCAAACTTTTGTAATTTATATAATTAAACATTAATTAATAGTTGTGCTAGCTTTTATAAAGGCCACACAAGAAACTCACACAGAGCCCACATGCAGTCTCAAGACTGTTGGTTCCCTTCCTTTGGTATGTACAAATAGTTGATATTTCAGCAGAGTTGTCCATCATGGGTGCTAAATAAAGAGACGACAAATGCTGTTTTGAAGTTTTGGAATTGTTTTTCTTTTTTCTTCTTCATGTTGCGTTTTTTAATTCAGTTGAAGAAATGTTACATAGAGAAAATAAGGATTATATTTTCCCCAAACATTGGGGATTGTGTCAGATTTAACCAAGTAACAATGAGGGGGGATCTGTAATTGATGGGTGCAGGAGGGAGAATGACAAAGAATGGCATCGATTACATCAGACTTGTTGTACCACTACAGGAGATGCTAGGCATATTGTGTACTTGACAGTGGGATGAATTGGTCTGTTTTGCTACAATTATGTCTGCTTACTTGTTCTCCCAATATGTGTCCTATTAAACACATCTGGTTGATGATTGGAAGACAATTGGCCTGGCATACATCACTTACCATTTTTCCCAATCAATTTTAGTACATGTGGAGGCAGCATGAGCTATCATATTTAACTGGACATTCAAAGGCTTTTTCTATATTTTCAATAATTTCACCTTTGCACTGTGTGTGATCTCACTAAATAATTTGGCTTTGATATCTTTCCTTTTTGATAATATATTTTGGATTCCTATGGTGTATAAGCCAAGAAAAGTAATTCTTTCAATGTATGAATATTTTTTAATTGAGAATAATCTTATAGGATAAAATGTTTTCATATTCTTATATTTCAAGGTTTCTAAAACAAATTTGCTAAAATTTTAGATCCCTTAAAAAGTTATAATTAAAATATTGAAGTTTAGAGGAGTTATTATGATAACACAACTGCTTAATTTTTTAGTTGCTATGGTATGATATCACTTTATAAAATTAATGACACTGTTACTTTTTTTTTTTAAAATTTTCTCTCTCTCTTTTTTTTAAATTTCAGATTGGTTTTATGGTTGCTCAACAAAAAATAAAAGTTCATGGGGTATTTTCCCAAAATCTTACGTATCTGTTAAAGAATCAATTGTGGACAAAACTGGGTATGTACATCTTCCTAATATTTTATATCTAATTCATGATGTTTTACAAAATAAGCCTGTACTACTGATAGACAACTGAAACCATAAAGTAGTGCCAATGGAGTATTAATGCAATTTTTCTTTGTCATCTTTCTTGTTATGCACTGTTCAAACAGTTTATGTGAGTAATTTCTATCGAGTGAGAGATGGTTGTCAAATGTATTATTTCTTTTATTGATGTAGTCAAATTTATGTACACTAAAAAAAGTTGATGTGTTTAATGTTATCCCTAAATCCTGGAAGATGCAATAAAGAACATTGTTCAACTTAGAGTATATATAGTTAACATTAATAAGTTTATTGTTATGACATAGGGGAGACCTGTGTACCTAGGGTCACTTTTTTTCAATGGACAAAAATAGAGCCACTGGCCAGTTTAAAAAATGTGAAATTGATATGCACTCATCCTTATACTAACTACCATCCATTTAGAGCTAATATAAGTACTTAAAATAATAAGTTCTGTAAAATGAAAGCTTTTTAAAAAATTTCACAAATGACCCATAGTGATCCCTAGGTACAATGATATCATTGTACCTAGGGCCAGCAGCTGTTGTACCTAGGGCCTTTTCCTGAAAGTTAGGTTTCACTCTGTAATCAATAAAAAATAAGCATACACAGATGCATTTAATAAAAGAAACAATATTAACTAATACATTGATTTATCATGTAACTATTTAAATTGTAATGCACCAAATTATTAATAAACTACACGTATTTTCATTCAACGTTATAATTTAAAAGACTTGCTCCAAAAGTGGGCTACATACATTAAAACTCTGATGCACCAACTCATTGTGGTTTGGGCAATTTAAACACAATATTTATGATGTCAGTGTTATAAGTTTCTTCTCTGTCATAAAGAAACTTATTTGAACGAGCAATATTCTTCAAAAATTTAACACTATAGTGCTCTTTAACATCTATTATTTCTGTCACATAAAAATGTTCAGTTTTTTTGCCTTGTATTCTTGTTAAACAAAAATCCCCCTTTTCTATAGTATTCCTTACATCAGTGGAATCAGAATCTTCAATATTTGATAATTCTTCAGATGAAGTTGCCTCAATTTCAAACTCAGATTTTTCATGTTTTCTTTTTTTGGCTATTTTAATTGCATGTTGTTTTTCGATTTCTTCCTTTTCAGGAGTGTCAGTCAGGATTCTCAGGCACTCCTTTCAGCATATGGTTAAAATTCACCCTTGGGAAAAGAATCATAGGGGGAACAGAATTTCCTATAGCATTTATACTGCAGATAATAGTGATATTAGTTCCTCATTCACCTGAATTCATGCTGCCAACCTGTTTCTTGCATTTTGGGTCTATTATCTTGGCTGGTATGTACACTCTCATAATGGCTGTTTCGTCCATATTATAAATGCATTCAGGCAAAAACTGGTATTTTGACAATACCTCCTGATACTTTGCAAAAAAAGTATCAACATTTGTTTTATAAAAGCTGGTAGCTCTTGCGAAACTTGTGGCTTTCTTAGTGAAAGAACCTTACTTCTTTTCAGAAAATCAAAATACCATTGATCACCAGCTTCACCATGTGCATACCAAGACTTTTTTTCATTAGCTTTTGCATATTCAAAAGCAAGCTTTCTAACTTAGTTTTTTTTTTGACAACCCGAAATGCATATTGCATGCAACGATAAAGTACTGAACAAGAACACTATCTTCATCTTTAGAAAACAATGTCCAAACAACACATCGGTTATAATATGCACAATTTAATTCCATATTTTCAGAATTATTAGTCTTTCTGCAATAAGCAATGTGTCTTTGCAGTTATATTATCTGCATTAGGTTTTGACTTTTTTATTCTGTCAGAATTTCTAGGCATCTAAAAGTTAGGAATTTATAATTGCTCATAAAGAGGAAAGCTGATAAATTAAAAATTTGCAGTATGACAGTGGGATACAGGTTATAAATTTAATTAAAATATCATAAAAACTTTATTTAGAATTATACTTTTGTTTTTATAACTATAAAAATTTGTTTTTTTATTAAAGTAATTCTTATGTTGTATAAACAAAATAATCCTGAACAATAACAATAATAGTAGCAAAGATATTTTTTTATAAAATCAAGAATATTGAAAGTTTCAGAATAAAATATAAACTCTCCTCTCATTTAAATAACATTTAGTAATAATAAAAAACTTGACTAAATCAAAATGGTTCAGATAATTAAGGCCATTTTCCTCCTTTTCTTATGAAAACTTTCTCAATAAAATGATAACATCAAGTATATTAATTGTAATTGTACCTAGGGCCATGGCAACTATGTGGCCCTAGGTACAAGACTTGGTAAATTTCATACAAAATGTCTTCTGCAGAAAAACCCACATAGAGAGGGGACTTATTTAAAATATCATTTAGTACTTAATGTTATAAATAAAATTATTTACTGGAATTCAAAGAAAAATATTTGACTTACCTTGGTACAACAATAAAAAGAGATTAGCAGCAAAATTTTACTTCAGACCATGTAAAAATGTTTTTCATTTATAATTTGCCACAGCTTTCTTTTACAAAATTTCAAAATGAATGCCAAAGTAGGAATTGGTGTTGCTACTCACCCAACTGAGTAATGAAACTTAGAATTAAATATTATTAAAGTAAAGGGGGTGACCCTAGGTACACAGGTCTCCCCTACATTTAATATTAATATTAAGTTCACACATGTTTAAATTAATACTTAAATAAAATTAAAAGCACATGCAAATTGCCTTAACAAAATAGTCAAACTTTTAAATTAAAAATACTGAAAATAATATTAATTACTCATCACATTTACTTATTGATATGAAGATTACTTGTGTCACAATCAGATTAACTGTCCTCACTAGAAAGATGTATGGGATTTGCTGTGCTTGAGTTGATTAAAATTCTCATTCATCAGTGATATTTTTAAAATGCTGCAAATTGCTTTCCAGAGTATTTTTTCACTAAACACATTTCTATTAGAAGTATGTTATGATAACTCTTTTAATTTTATAATTTTTGGTAGACAGCTATACAAATCTTTGCATCTTACTGGAATTTGAGTTTCTGTATTTGAACCATTGTCTAAAAATTATTTTGCTGGCTTACATCTGGTTTAAGGTTCTCAAAAATTAAGCTTGCTGTTAATTGCTGAATTTAGTCCTTTGTGCTTTTTTTGGAACAATTGATAGTCCTAAATTGTGATAGAATAAATCAGCTTTGTGAAAGAAAAAGAAAGACTAAATCTTGGACTGTGTCATTTTAAAATTACATAAAAAAAAGTTGGTTATAAATATGTATGTCTCTCTCCATATAATAAAATATTTCTTTTATTATTAATAATTTACATGCTTAAATGTTATTGCTTCTCTTTGAGAATGGGAATATTTTTAAAACTCTTATTTATACATATGCACCATATTAAGCTGAATATCAGCTTTGGGGATAGTTCCTATAAAAGTACTCATATTTATGTTTTAATATAATTGTATTGTTAAACAGTTATTTTCATAATGATACAAGTTTTATAGCTGTCAGTAGGACCATAAATAGAATTTTTTTTAAGGAGAATATAGTTGAATTTTGTTGAGGGGATTACCTTTTTCTGTCATTCTCTTTTACAAATGAACTTTGTTAGTAAAAAAAATTATTTCTGAATTATAATTTTTCAAAGCATTTTTTAAAGGGTTGATCAATTTTGGTTGCTCATTAATTTCAAAATATTTAGTTATTGTAAGTGGTAATTACCATCACATTGTTATAAGTAATCTATTAATATGAGAAAATATTTTTTTCTGAACTTTGATTTTTTTTTGGTAGTTTAAATTAATTTGACTCACATTTGATATTTTTATTATGATGTATGCAAATAAATTCATCTTACTATGAGATTTTTCTTATATGAGATAGTATGAATTTTTGTGTAAAACCAATGTTTGACTTATTGCACAAATATGAGCCAAGCGTACTATTACTCTCTATTTTTCACTATAATTATTGTGGGCGCAGTAACCGAGTGCCACGAACTCATGACCAACATTGTTTCTATCAAATTAGAAGCTTACCACTGAAGAGATGTTTTGTAGAGGGACCTGATGCACATTACATCCATTGAGATCAAAAATCCTTTAATTGGTGTGGTGTGGAAATTCAGAGCGTGGGTTGCCAGAGCTCAGGTGTCTCTTCTTCACTTGTTTGTAGTTCATATATATACAGGTCCAATGCCAGTAGTCTTGAAATGGTTTCAAAGTGTAACATTATGAACAATCAATCAGCATAGTTATCAAGCTGTTTCTTTTTTCATTTTTAAAAAATTGTATTCGTTTTATTTGATTTTTTTAATATGAATTGTAAAATAGATTATACTATCCTTTTATTTAGTCCCCATGAAGCTATTATCCCAAGAGAACCACCAATTGTTCAAGAAATTACCTCAGTTATTCGTGAATGGGGTACCATCTGGAAACAGCTCTATGTTGTAAGAAATTTTATCTTTTTTTTAGTGTTATATATTAATACCTCCTTTTTTCTGTATATGAATGTATGCACTTATGTTTTTCTTTCGTTTTGGTTTATAATTAAAGTCTAATCGAGTGTAGATCAGAAGGAAAAATGCATAAGTGAAATTTTTTTTTAATATATGTGTTTTTAATCGAGGGTTATCAGGAACAATGTTTTTAAATTTTATTAAAATACAGGGATTCATTGCTTTTTCCTTTTTATACAAATAGCATTACCAAACTTCTGAATTATAAAATACGAACAATATTTAACTTAATTCCTGGTTTCTACTTCTTGACATAAATGAAATATTTATTCTGTGGGAATGAAATATCTGCCACAATGTTATTATGTCTTATTTCTCAATAATTAATAAAAAGACTTGAAAAACTAGTTGTACAACTCTAATGCATTTGTATTTTTTTTTTTTTGTTAATATTCTTTTAAACGTGACCAGAAGGCAAAAATTGGGTTTAGAAACAGTAATAGAATTGGGTGTCGCACAGTATAATTCTTTAATGTCAATTTATGGCTGGTGATGTTTCAGATTGAGATGAGGATTCAAGTCTTAGGTGAACTAAAACAGGATTGTGTGGTTTTATTTGGAGATGTTTCATAGTAACTGGAATGGGCCCTTCTAGTCCTTTTATGAAGTGATGTGGAACTTATGAGAAAGACTTAGGAGCTCACACACAGATTGTATTCCTTGTTATTTAACCATGGTTCAGAATTATTATGTTTAGCATCAACAACCCTCATGCAACTTCTAGTTTAGTATTAACTTGAGCCTGCCTACAAATAATTATCAGTGCTTATTTTAATAAAAGTCCAATTGGGTTTAAAATTTTGATTTTTGAAACTGTATTGCTTTTTTCAGTTGAGAGAACGAGAATTTGAAGTAGTTCGCAACATGATGTATGAGCTCATAGAATGGCGTCGAAAAATTATGTCTGGAACTCTGCCTGTGGTAAACAGTTTATTTCTAAATACAAATTTTATTCTGTAATTTTTTATAAAGACCAAATTTATTAAATATTAGCATGGAGTAAAATGGCCTTTTGCATTTACATAGTGTATTGACAAAAATAGAAAGCCAATATTGTAGCTCTTTTATATTGTTTTACATTTTGAGTTAAGTATAATTTTCTCCTATAATCTGAATTATTTATGGCTTTAGTAACATTGCAATTTATTATCTTAGTTGTCTAAACAATTTTTTATTTCATCAGAGATACATTGGATTTAACTAAACATGAATGAATATCGGTTGTAATGCAACATGATTTAACCAGATAGTGAAATTAGGCATAATCAACATTCAACATAGATTGAAAAGTGATTGAATTATTTTAATGTAAATCATTTGATTTCTTTAGGTTCAAGATTTCTTAATGTAAATTCACTTAATGAATCATAAATATTAGAAAATTTAAAGGTGAAGCTGAAAGTACGTGATCTTATTAGTAATTTTGCAAAAAAATAAGTTGAACATTGTGTGAAAACTTTCATACTTCACTATGGGTTGTTTTTTTTACAAATATTATTGTGTATTTTTGGTTTCACTTAAAATTTTAATTTAATAAAATTCTGTTCTTATTGAAAAATTATCAGATTTTTCAAAAATATATTTTTATTATAATTTTAGGAGACATGTTTTTATACATAATATTTACATATATACTGTAGTTAATGTATCAATAAAATTTATTTTAATGTTTTCAATTTTTCTTCACTTTACACAATTTCTGTTTTCTATAAAAAATTTAGGATGAGCTGAAAGAATTGAAACAAAAAGCTACTACTAAAATTGATGTGGGGAATGCGTAAGGAGATTTTCAATTCCAATTTCTAGAAATATTATTAAAGAAATAAGCTTCAAAAAAATAATAATTTTTAGAAAAATAAACTATTTGGAATTTTTTTTTCTTATTTTATATTATCTTAAATTTTATTTTAAAAAATTTAGAGAATATTTTTTTATGAAATAAGATTTATGAATTTTACATTTTTAACAACAATGCATATGTATATTTTTATTTTTAAAAAGTTGTCTTTAAATTTTCATTTTGAGTTTATTTTACATTACTGTGGTACCATGGATTTAAAAAACAGTTTTAAGTATAATTTTGTTGTATATATGTATGTGTATGAATTAAAAAATAAAAAAAGCAATACTATACTTGTAGAAAAAACTTAGAAATTTAAATGAGATAAAAAAAAATATCAACAAAATTATTTTGGTCATTTTACTAGGTAGGCATTCGCTTTTCATACAAATATAAAAACTCTGCCAAAGTTAGTGCTGTGGTATTTATTTATCTTTGTTGTAGATTTATAATTAATGGGAGATTTTAGTTTTTTTAAAATCTGTTTTAAATTGACTTCTTTGAGTAAAACCAGTCCTATAAGTCTTTTTTTCTGCTTTGAAAGTTTGTTTATCCATTCATCATCTTTTAATTTTTAAATAACATCTTTAATTATTCTATTCAATATGTAAGAAAATTTATAAAAAATTATTTTAAACCTTAAAATAAATAAATATTTAATTTGATATTCAAGGAAACTTTTGTGAACAGTAGTTTAAATATTAAAAAAAAGAGTTTTCAAGACATGACATTGTATTTTTCCTCTTTTTTTGTTCCCTGCATTGAATAAATATTGAATATTTGTGTACATATTTAAATTTTTGTTTTGCAGTATTTCTGCTCATTAGAAATTGCATCTTTTACAACAGTGTAAAAATTCTTTTCTTCAGTTAAAATTATGAATCTGAAAAAATAAATAAATAAGATTATGAAATTTAAAGGAAACAGAAAAGGAGCCATATTTTTAATAAGTGTTAACCTTGTAAATGTACAACCTTTAATAAGAGTGCATAACCTTATAGGTTAAATATTTTTTATTTCAAAATTATGTTATAAACAAATCAATTTAGAGGTAAAACAGTGTTCACAGTTACTTTAAAAAACTTTATTTTTTACATTAATCTTTGCAATTCCTCTAATAGTTAGATTGTAGTATATTTTTCTATATGTAGTATATTTCTGTTCTCTTACAATATAGTTCTTTCACTTTTCCTAGAATTTTAGGATTAGATCTTGTCGTGAGAGATGAACATGGGAATATGTTAAATCCTGATATCACAAGTGCAATTGATTTATATCGTGCTCATGAATCAGCAACCCAAAGAATCAAATTGATGGCTAATAGTGTAAGATTAATACCATTATATATATATATACATGTTTTAAGATTCAAGTCTTCTTCATTTTGTGATATATTTTCATTTATAACAAAAGAAAAGAATACATTTATCAGATCACTGAAATTTAATTGAACGGGTATTATTAACAGGTGATTGAAATTTAAAATTTGTAATTTAGTGTTTTATTTGAAGTTATTTAATCATCTTTTTATCATATTTTCCCCATCTTTTATCTAAATTTTACTGTCAATTGAACTTTAGATTTGTGCTAGAAAAATCTTTACTACATTTACTAATAGTAGCATTTTACAAAAGTATAATAGTTTTTTTTATGAGGTTATAAAAATTAATTATA
The DNA here is from genome assembly GCA_019973975.1 of Trichonephila clavata. NCBI lineage: Eukaryota > Metazoa > Arthropoda > Arachnida > Araneae > Nephilidae > Trichonephila > Trichonephila clavata. The sequence continues at coordinate 24,851 of BMAO01001178.1, forward strand.
TGTATAGGACAAAAATTTATATATATGTGTGTGTGTATAAAGTCAAATTGATATATTTTACATAATTTAAAATCTGCTTTATTGTCAGATTACTGTAAAAAAAAAAAGAAAGGCAAGATGAGACATTCTTAATATGACTTGGATTTTGATGTATGTTATATTTTAAATGTAGCTTTTCCCCCCTGGATATTATATAATTGTGCATGAACTTCATTCATGATTTCTATGTTTAAAAGAATATATCTTGAGTAGAAATATTTATCTGTTTATCTATATATATTTTCGTTTTTAAATTTTGAGTGATTTTTTGTAGTTTGGTTATTTTTAAATTGTTTAAAAGTGTTGATGTTTTAGTGTAGACCTACAATTGTTAAATAATAAACTTGCTATTTCTGTAAAAAAAATTTATTAATTTTATAAATATTCATTAGAGTATTTTATAACTTTTTTTTATCCTACGCCTGTCTTCGGCATCTCTGCCATTAGTCGACGAGCAGCCCAATAAAATGATGATGAAGCATAAAAAGAATTAAAATTTGTCTCTGTAGAGTTGTCTACAAAACACTTTAAAACAATAGGGCATATTTCTTGCAATTTTTAGATCGCTGCTATGCTAATTGTTAAATAATAAACTTGCTATTTCTGTAAAAAAATTAAGTAATTTTATAAATATTCATTAGAGTATTTTATAACTTATTTCTTGCAATTTTTAGATCGCTGCTGTGCAGGCTATGAAAATTAATTTTTAAATTTTGAAAATAAAAGCTTTATTTAATAGAATATTGATATATTGTAAAATTTGGCATATAAAGTGCACATTGTAGGCCAGATGGGAAAATGATACCTTAAAAATAAAAAATAAAAGAGATGAGCATTAAAAAAATGGTCTTCTATATATATCAAAATATTATTTATTTAAAAAATGAATGCTTTAATGACTATGACATGCTTTATGAACTTAAAGAGTTGTAGCTCTAGATGTATATTATTTTTTCAAAAGTCTGGGATAATACCTTGAATAAATGACTTCAAAACATAAGAGCATTGCACATGTATATTTCAGGTTTCTTTGTAAAAAAAAGGGTGCACGTTATATGGCGAATGTATCTAAAAATTAATAAGTGTAGCTTGAAAGTAAAGGTGTGTGTTATATGCTAGATTTTATTGTAAATATTAATGCACATATGTTATTTAATGAATAACAATTATTTATTTTCGTAGACTGTTGAAGATGATGACTATCGAAATCAAAAAGTTTTATCTAGGTATGTCCATAGTTTCTATGTTACAGTGAAAAATTTTGTGTGTAGAATTGGTGATGATGCTGATTTATTGATGACTTTGTATGATGCCAAAGAAGGGAAGTGTATAAGGTCAGTTTCTTTTATATTTTAACAAGTTAATTTAATTTTAGTGTCATGAATATATTTTTTAGAAATTGAATAACATCAACAAACAAAAGCAAAAATCCTTTAATCATGAAAATTTAAGGAAAATTATATTTACTCGTACTTATAGAAAATTAACATTTAGAATTATGATTGCAGCTCTTGCTTTAAGTAATTTTAATAGTTAAAATGAGTGTTGAAAGTTGGAGAGAATTATGTGCAAAAGTATTATAGTTTCTTATTTATTAGAAGCGTGCTTGAAATAGTAAATCAAATTTCTTTTCATGTCTTTATTTGTTCCTTCTGTTTTGCATATGTATGCTACTAAATATCAATTTTTAAATAAATTTCTTGAAATATTGCAAAAAAGTCATTATTGTTGTTCTAGTTAAAAAAATGGAGGATATAGTTACATATATTTATATAACTATGCAGGGTGTTTCATAAAAGATGGACAAAATGTTAAAAGGTAATAGTACACATCCAACAAACAACTTTCATCAAAGGATGCATGATTGGAATTAAAACACAAAGGTTTTGGAGGGCACTGAAGGTGATACAAGGCAAAAATAAATGAAATTAAATCACAAAAGCAAGTTTAAGGACATGTAATTAGTATAAAAGCTCAAAACATTGACTGGCTTTGGCTATGTACGTATTACAATGTTGAAAAAGGGATTGGCAAACTTTATGAAGAACCCCATGGATATCGCACACTTGCCTTGCAGCTGCCAAAAGTCTGACAACAAATTCATCTGCAGATTCAATGTGAGAATACATAGGAATTTTTCAGCTATCTCTTGAAAAAAGATGTAGAGACATGAAAGATTTAGTGAGCATAGTGACCAGGTTACAGGTTCACACCACCCAATACATTGGCTATGAAATCTTATATCCATGTATTGTACATAATAAGCTGATCCTTTATCATGCTAGAACTACATTACCTGTTGGATGTGTGAGGGAATGCTACTAACATACATCTGGCCGCACTGGTTGTAGAAACATGAGGTAATTTTCCCCATTAAAGTGTCCTAGCTAAAGAAAAGGTATCAGTAGGTGGACCATCTCGCACAGCCGATGGTATATGTTGCTCAACAATCTTATTGTTGGGAAACCGCTTTCCATACAATTTTTGAGCCTCTGAGCCTTTTTATTTCTAGTTCCATTTATAAAAGGCATATCATCCTTATCCCTGTTATGGAAGGACAACATCTCCTCATACATTGATAGATGCACAATTGGATCAGCTGCTTTTATGTACTAATTGAAGCACAATTTTATGCAAGTTCTTACTCATTTCACATTTACATGCTATTAGCATCATTCTTCTTCCAATAACTCTCTACAGAAATGGAGCTTAAATGTTTTTATGGTTGAAGTTTCCAAATGAGTCGACACCTTTGCATTTTAATTCTGACCATGCCTTATGTGATGAAGTTGTTTTTTTGGATGCATACTAACATCTCTTAAGGTTTTACTTATCTTTTATGAAACTGTTAGTATAAAAAATATAGTTTGAATGCAAAATTTCATTAAATATATCTGTGTGTGTAAAGAAAAAAATTGTGCGAATTTTATTTCTGTAATTGTTTTAAGCAGTAGTTCTCAATCTTTATTTGCTGTACTTTTTGGTTAATAGCAAGGATCAAATGTGCTGCCAAAATATATTTGTAAATTATACACATAAATTTGTTCTTCATTGCATTATTGTTTCTTTTCCTATTTACACACATATCCTTTCAATTTTTTAAGATTTGCAGTTTATTAATTTTACAGTACAGAGTAATAAAAATATAAAAATAAGAATTATTTGAAGCTTTTTTTCACAAGAACAGGAAATGCTAAGGAATATATATATATATTGATATAAATAAAAAAAAATTTCAATGAAATTTCAATTGCTAACACGTAAGACACATCCATTATTGGGGGTTTATTTTGTAGTGAAAAAAGAGTGTCCTATGTGCTGGCAAATGTAATACTTAAATAGTTAAGATTCAATAAATCAATTGCGATTCTTACTGAAATATATGATCTAATTTTGTATAAAGTAGCTGTGATTTTACTTAGCAGTTCTGTTCCTTTAAGCATTTGTTCTTTATTAATACTTTGAAGATGGGAAATGTGGATTCCCATCTTTTATTTTTCAACTTTATTCATCTTTTATTTTGCTAATTTATTGTTTTAACTAAAAATTTAATTATTAATTTAATAACTAAACTTAAACTAAATTTAATTATTAATTTAATATTTCATTATAATATATTGTTACATAGATCGGGGTTCGAGGATTTTATGCAAAATCAGTCGTAAATAACAAGGCAATTCTTTAAAAGCTATGAGTATTTATTGTCGAAGATCAATCCTTGAAATACAGGATTCAGCAGCAAAATTCACAGAATAAATAACAGAAGGATTTCACACCTTCAACAGCACTCGGACACAATAAGCAGTGTCTAAAATACACGTATGTAAATGACTATTCACAAGCACAGCCGAGCTGATCGCTAATCAAAACAATGCTCACTACTCGCTGGTTGAAATCAGACTGACTGTTGCGGCGAGTATCTCTCTATTTATATCGGGCCGAAATTTCTGGAAACATGCGCTCGCGCCACAGATCGTGAAATTAGTGGATTTCTCTACTAATTTCTAGAAGAATCCAGAGGGTCCCGAACTCACCAATATGGTCGCCAAAAATTATGCCAACTTGGCTCTATCGCCAATATTTCGCCAAGTTCCCATTGAATCGCCATTATAACGTAAGGGACGGCATTGCTTGTGAATATTACAACTTTAACATCAAATAAATATAGAATAGAGTAATATAAAGGCATTGCACATCCGAATACAAATTATTTACATTATTGTATACAAAATTTGTAACACTGCCCCCTCCTCAAAGACTGCATGTCCTGGGCAGTACAATCCCTGAGTAGGAGGCATCTATTTACAGACATATTCTACTCACATAGTAATCGAATATAAAGTAACAAATACTCAACAGCACATACAAAGCAAATAAATTCAAAATACAAACTTAAATTACAACACTAAAATAAACTAAGGGAAACACAATTTACATTATTTACAAAATAGTTAGTGACCATGGTCTGATGTTAAGGATCTTATTCTCCTTGGCCAAGGTAAGGGGCTAGCCTATTATAATGTATTACCTTCAGTTTTGTGTGTGGTGATTTCTGTATCTGAACCACAACGTCATTCAGTCTTTTTAGGACTGTGTAAGGACCTTCCCAGTTGGTTTGCAGCTTCGGAGAGAGTCCTTTGCGACGTTTCGGATTCCATAACCACACTTTGTCGCCTTCATGGAAGTCGTGTCCGGTTGCTCTTGCGTCGTATCGGATCTTCATCTTCTCTGAAGCCTTGCCGATTCTTTCCCTAGCCAAATGATGCATTTCCTCCATCCGTGCCTGGAGTTTCTCGACATACTCCTCAGGCGCCAAAGGAGCATCTGGTGGCCAGCTGAACAAGAGATCTGCAGGTAACCGTAGATCACGTCCGAAGAGCATCCGGGATGGGAAATAACCGGTGGTCTCGTGAACGGCACTCCTGTAGGCAAGCAGGAAAAGAGGCAGTTTCTTGTCCCAGTCCTGTTGATTACTGGATACCAGGAGAGAGAGGCTGTTCAGGATCGTCCGATTGAACCTCTCTACCATGCCGTCAGACTGAGGATGTAAAGCTGTTGTCCGGGTTTTGTCAATGCCAAGTATCTCACACAGTCTCTTGCAAACTACTGAATCAAAGTTTCTTCCTTGATCGGAGTGCAGTTGTAGAGGAACTCTGTATCTTAAGATCCATTGTTGCACTAGAACCTCTGCAACAGTCAGGGCCTCTTGGTCGGATATAGGATAAGCTTCAGGCCTTTTAGTAAAGAAGTCCATGACAACCAGGATGTTGCTGTTGCCATCTGCTGATCTCGGAAGTGGGCCTAAGATGTTGAAAGCTATTCGTTCGAAAGGCGCTCCCACATTATACAGCTGGAGTCGTCCTCTGGTGCGTTTTCTCGGACCTTTATGTGCAGCACAGGGATCACATGTATGACACCACTTCTCAACGTCATTCCGCACATTGTTACAGTAGAAGCGCTCTCGAACTTTTTGTAAGGTCTTCATAACACCAAAATGACCACCAGTTGGACTGCCATAGAGTTCGTTTAGGACTGCCGATATTCTTGTCTTTGGGAGTATTAATTGCCACCTGAATGCTTTTCTGTGTCAGGCTCCCATTTTCGATATAAAACACCATTTCTCAGGTGCAGAGAGTCCCAAAGACTCCAGTAACGCTTCGTTGTAGGATGGAAAGAGGCGATATCTTGCCAGCTGGACTTTTCATCAGATGACTCTTTGAATTCTATTACTGGTCTAATTTCAGGATCAATCAGTTGATCTTTTCGGACGCTCTCTTCACTCCATGGGTCCAATTCCGATGTCGATAGCGTTATACTTGGCGGACTACTGCATCTATTACACCAAATTTCTTTTCGATTCTCGAGCAGTGTTTACTGCTCTCCGATCTTCTTGAAGGGACGTCTCCATTTTCCTTTGCTGATCCTTTTCGGTTTCCACACATTTTCTTAAACTGGCTTACACTTGCATGATGAGGATCTTCCTGATTTACTCGAGGGCAGCTACTTCTCAGATGCCCTGCTCCACCGCACCCCCAGCACTTGGTGCAGTGATCTTCCTTATTTGTTCGGGGGCCGTCACTTCTGAGATGCCCTGATTCACCACACCCCAGCACGTGATGATTTGTCTCCTCTGTTTTTGACGTTGAGTCAATAAACCTTGAATTTCATCTCTCAATCTCCTTTATCCACGGAGATTCACAGGGCGCATCTGCAGGCACTCTAGCTCCTCAGATGGAATGGTGGTCCCTGAGACTGGCTTGAGTGGCGGCTTCAAACTTCAGGGCAGATTTTAGATCTTGAACATTTGCCATTCTTACAGCCCTCTGCATTTCTTCATCTTTCAGTCCGTCCATGAAATACTTGAGGGAAACCATTTCTCGCACATTTGCTGAGAAATCTGAGAAAGTTAAGTTGGGGAGCCTTTTTATTTCGAAGGCATACACTTGCAAACTTTCTCCAGTTTTCTGGATTCTTGTTTTCAGTTGCAGGCGGGCGTAATCTTTGGGGTATATCTGTCTGAACTGGAGATCCAGAGCATTATAGAGCGAGTTCAAATTTAGCAGCTCTGTGTCGGGAAGAGTCAGCAGTACTTCAGCGGCTTCTCCTCTAAGAGATGCCGCTAACTGACATGCTTTGTCCATCCATTGGCTTCAGATATTATCGAAAATTGAATCTTGTACACCTCCCAGTTGGTCTTTCCGTCATAGGTGGACAGTTTCGCTGATACTGGCGAGGCAGTCAGATGCACTGGAGAAGCAGGCACAGCTATCGGAGAAGCAGTATCAACTTTGCTTTTATTCATCATATTTCTACAAGCTAGAAGTTTCTTTTCAAGATCTTCTACTCGCTGGCTAAAACTTCCAGCCACTTCTTCAATTCTTTCTGCAACTTGCTCTTTAATCTTTTTTATCTCCATTTCCATTTTCTCTTCAACTGCTGCAATTTTCTTTTCTTAAGTATTTTGCAGTTCTTCTTGGCCTCTTTTCAAGGCATTCATGCCCTCCAACAGAGCCTTCAGTTGCTCACCCATCACTCTTGTTATTGGCATAAAATCCCACTTCTGACACTAAATTGTTACGTAGATCGGGGTTCGAGGATTTTATGCAAAATCAGTCGTAAAATAACAAGGCAATTCTTTAAGAGTGATGAGTATTTATTGTCGAAGATCAATCCTTGAAACACAGGATTCAGTAGCAAAATTCACAGAATAAATAACGGAAGGATTTCACACCTTCAACAGCACTCAGACACAATAAGCAGTGTCTAAAATACACGTATGTAAATGACTATTCACAAGCACAGCCGAGCTGATCGCTAATCAAAACAATGCTCACTACTCGCTGGTTGAAATCAGACTGACTGTTGCGGCGAGTATCTCTCTATTTATATCGGGCCGAAATTTCTGGAAACATGCGCTCGCGCCACAGATCGTGAAATTAGTGGATTTCTCTACTAATTTCTAGAAGAATCCAGAGGGTCCCGAACTTACCAATATAATCGCCAAAAATTATGCCAACTTGGCTCTATCGCCAATATTTCGCCAAGTACCCATTGAATTGCCATTATAACGTAAGGAACGGCATTGCTTGTGAATATTACAACTTTAACATGAAATAAATATAGAATAGAGTAATATAAAGGCATTGCACATCCAAATACAAATTATTTACATTATTGTATACAAAATTCGTAACAATATATATATTAATTTTATTTTACAAAAGATTTGTAGAATTCAGGTTTTATTCTTTTCACTGCATACCATTTTCAATGTGTTAAATTAATAATTTTCTTTTCACAGTGAAAGTTACTTAGTAAAATGGAGCAAAGAAGGTTTAGCAAAAGATTTAGAACAGCTTAATAATTTAAGAGTTTTATTTACGGTATGTATGAACATAAATAATATTACACTTTATAAATTCCTATTACACTTTAATGTGTTTCAGATAAATTGTTGAAGGGTAACAGTTTGGATTAAATTTCAAAGAGTTTGTCATGCAGTATTGAAAACAAATTTAAACCTAAATAGCAAATAAAATATTATCCTAAATCTAATGAGTAGCAGAGTCAATTAATTTTTATATGTAAAATATTAAGAACATTATACCCTTATAATTAGGTTCAATGTGTATTGAAAATTTTAAGCATATTAATTATTAAAAGGACTAATGTAATAAAATTTCTTTAATATTTTAATAAAAAAATAACTTTTAATTAGAATTTTAATCAAGAAAAAATATATTTTATTTGAAATTAAGAGAAAGTATTTTCCATTGAATTATTAATACTGCTTTTTGAAATACTCACCATTTTGAGCTTTTAATTTTTTGAGTTTAATATTTGAATTATACAGAGTTTGTTATACGTTTGTATTTTTCTTATTTTTTAGGATTTGGGTAGTAAAGATCTTCAGCGAGAAAAGATGTTTCTTATTTGCCAAATTATTCGAATTGGTAAGCTAATTGCTTATAAAATATGTTTCTATTATGGAAAAAATTAAATTTTTTTTATTTCTGAAAGGGGACTGAGTATTAATATTTGAAACTTTCTTAACTTTATAATGATAACCTGCAAAAGTTGTTATTTTACATATTTTTCTGTAAGGTTTGCTATGCATAATTTAATACAGTTGAAAAAAATTAATATTAATTTATTTTATAGGATCTATGGAGCTGAAGGACTATGAACATAAGCGGTCTACACATATTCAAAGAAAAACATCTGATGGTTTAAGAAGACCCTTTGGTGTAGCTGGTAAAAATATATGCATATATAGTTGTTGATAAATTTGTGCTTACTTAGAATTTTTAAGTATATAATTATTTTATTTTTTAGCTATGGAAATCACTGATATTATAAATGGGAAGCTTGATAATGATGAAGAGAAACAATATTTCATTCCATTTGTCCAGTAAGATTGTTTTCTATTAAAAATTTTTGCTTTATATAATAATAATCACATAATTAGTTTTAATTGTGCAGGTTATTACTTAGCTATGTAAAATACAGTGAAAATCATTTAACACAAAACTGAGGAGGGGACTGAAATATTTTTTCGTGTTAAAGGAAAACATATATTCAACAAAATTAAGTTTATTAGAATACATTTTATTTACACAGATATGTATATATTCATTTATTTAATAAAAATCAATGAAACAAAAACATTTACAAAAAAATGAAATTTAATGCAAAATTTTAGTTTTTTGAAAAACAAGACATTTATTGAGTTTTTACAAAAAAAATTTGATATTCTTCTTTACATTTACTTTTTTTTAGCATCAAATTGTCAACAAGTTATTTGATGTCATTCATTTTGCTATTCATTTCACCACTGAAATGTGCATCTAAATAACTGCACACATTTTTCATGGCGTTCCTCTTTTTGGATGTCAGAACAGGAGCTACATTATTCATTTCATTTTTGCTGTCAGAATCTGTATCAATGATACTTTTTTAAGCCTTGTCTTTGTCTGCCATAAGTGGGGCTGTACACATTATCATAATCTACTCAAATGAATTCTTCCAATGATACAGTAGGGCAGTCCAATAATACAGAACAATAATGGGAAACCATCTTTCTTTCATTTCACACCCCTGTTAAATCTCTTGTGTTTTCCATATTTTGTTCATTCCCAGAAGGGAAAACTTTTCATGTTAAGAGGGGGGGGGAATGCATGAAAATACATAGTAGTTCGTCTGAACTGTTGTATTATTTCATGTTGATGGATATTTCATCTTAAGCATTTTTGCATTGAATGTATTTCAGTGTAGGATTAGAAGTTTTTGTTAATTGTAAAATCACTAAATGTAGAAAATATTCCTGCTGAATTTTTAAAAAAACAAGAAAAAAAATTTTTAAAAATATTTTTTAATTTATTTTTTGGTAATTACATATTAATTTCATGCCAGTGATATCGATATGTAAGGGCAAAAAATACAAATTATGAAATAAAATGCTGTGCTATTAGCAATAGTTGTAATTGATTTTTAAAGTTAAAACTTTTTTGTTTAAAGATTTTCAAAGTTCTAATGTTTAAAAATATATTTCAATTTTTTTTAAGAAATAAAAAAATTTAAATAAAAAAATATTGTGAAATACTAATTACCTTTTCAAAATTTATAATCAATTTTATTTAATGATGTGTGTGTACTTTAAGAATTTGAAGCATTTATTTTTTTGTACAAAAAATCATTAGTTGGAATTATCACTATCCAAGTTAGTCATTACTTGGTGGTGATTTTTTATGAATATTTTTAATTTGATTTATTAGATTTGGTTTTCATCAACTAAATTTGACAAAAAAATTCTAAGTTTTCTTCATTAGTTGTTAAGTTTCTAAATTAAGCTTAGTGTAAATTATTGTGAAAATAAATTTATAGAAGTTTACTTTGTATTATCATTACTACTGAGAGACAATTAAATGGTTTTTTCATATTATTGTAGCCATTTTTTGTCTTCTTTTAAACTAACGAATTAGTTATCCTTTTTACATAAACTTATATATATATATGTACATCTTTTGAGTAAATTTTGTCATGCTGATTTAAAGTGTAATTGGGAGAGGGGGTTATTGCAGCTTAAGAATTATGCATGAATGTCGTATTAGAGGTGTATTGTCAAAACATTTGCTAAAATTGTTTGATATAACTTTTTTACATGTTTTATGATTAAATATTACTTCATTAATGTGTGTGATCACTATTATATTTTTCTTAGATGTAGTGAACGAGATTTTCTAGACAACCTATTACGTAAGGTTTTGACTTCCAAAGAAGTTACACAGAAAGAACACAAAGGCCAGGGCTTGTGGGTTTGTTTAAAGTTGCTTCATGGTGACATTAAACAAGTAAGGGAAGAGAATCCTCATCTTATAAGTACTAACACTGCCATAGCACGTAAGATGGGATTTCCTGATATCATATTACCAGGTAAAGGATGAATATATTGATAATGTATGTAACTCAGTTTTTATAAGTTTAATTGTGTTTTGTAGGAGATATGTCTCTTACTAATGAAATTCTTTGTTTGTTTTTTCTACATATTTTAAATCATAGTATTTGATTATTAATGTTAATAGATACAAATACAAACTCTTAGTATTTTAACTCTTAGTGCAATGTTCAACATTTTCAACTCAAAATTTAAAATATGTTTTTCTTTTTTTGTGTTAAATCTTTTATTTATATTCAGTATGTGCACTTAAGTAACAAAAATGTCAAAACGAATCATGTTTTGTTTGTAGGAGATGGTGTTTAAAATATAAATCCAAACCACTATTTTTTTCTATCTGAATTGTCTGATCAGAAATTTAAATTTACTGTAATACTCAAATGGGCTAATTTTATGTACATTGGTATGAAATAAGATTTAAAAATATAATTTATATCTTCACTTTTGAAATTTTGTTGTATGATATACTGATCACCCCTTCCTCTCATTAACAATTACATGTTATTTGATTAGAAATTAAATTTTTGTTTAACATTTTTTATTCGCTATGCATTTTTGTTTAGTATTCAGTATAAGGTTTTTCTTAAAATTACTAAAATTCAATTAATTACAATACAACTTTATTAGATATACTGAATTTTATCATCATTTTGTGGAAATACCTTTTACTGTAGAAAGACATAAGCTGCAAGAAATAGATACCTGATACTAAAATATTGATTGTCTTATTATACATATCAATTTTTCTTCTTTTCAATTAAATTAATTTAGTGTAGATATTAGTGAGAAATTGTTCTAATTTGTTTTAAAATACTTAGATAATTTTGTTCATATAGAAAAGATTCACATTTTTAATTTTATGGGGGGGGGGATTTTATTTGACTTTACTTCTTTATTGGACTTTACTTTTCCTTTTCTTTTTTGAATGAAAATCTTTTTGTTATATAAATGAATATACAGTCAGCTGTCGATAATTCGAAGTTGGAGGGACCAATGAAAAATTTCGAATAATCAAGAGTTCGAATTATCAAAAGGGTAGGAAAAAAACTGCCAAAATACTCGAATGGAATTTTTTTCTGACACATTTTTATTTGAAACTATGCAATAAAACAACAATCGTACACATGTATAAAATTTTGAAGTAATTTTTAAAAAAGTATATATTATACAATATAGATATTATACAAAAATTAAAAGTTCTGTATTAAAGGAATACATTCATACACAATCCTATGCATCTCATCTTCACAATAGAAGAATGTGTAGCAAGGCCACATGTTAAACAAAAGATATGGATGGCTGACAATAGGTGCGGTTGGTCTGTTGTCCACTTGAAGAAAGAAAGCAATAAAAGTGTCTTTTCGCCTGATGAACCGGAAAACATTAAGAAGGGGTAGCAGATGGTAATTAAAGAGGCTACAGTATACAGGGGAGACCCCCAGAGGCTATAGAACACACATCTTGTAAGCTCCAACCTGTTTGCTAACAGGACTGTACATGCCAGTGGGTGTTCGAATTGTCGAGAGTTTTATAAGATAACTTTGTATTATTGCATGTTGTAGTCTGGCCAGCCACATGTTTTATTTTGAATTATTGAGTGTACCAAAACGTATTGTTTTAGTTCGAAATATCAAGAGTTTTTCTCGGGACTGAGCATATATTTCGAATTATCAAGAGGTTCGTATTATCGAAGGTTTGAATTATCGAGAGTCTCGACTGTATATATATTAAACTGTATTCTTAGTTTGGTATGGGATAAAAAACTATATTCACATAATATTAACTATCTTCTGAACCAAAATTATTGAAATAATTTTAAAAAATTCAAATTCTGTTTTTTTTATTCCCATTTCCCTCTCCCTTATTCAAAAAAGTTTTTTTTAATCTAAATGTTCTAGACTTTTAAAAAATATTTTCAGAATTAGTATTTTTATTTATCAAGAATTTTAGCATTGTTTAGTATGAATAATATATAATTCAATGTCTTAAAATGTTTCATTTGCTAATTTATCTTGTACAGTATTATAAATCATTTTAAATTTTATTTGAATTTATAGAAGTCATATTGTTTTGATCTGATACATCAAAATAAGGATTATTTTCTGAAATATTTCAAGCAATTACATTGAATATGTGTCATGTATTTACAACAAAAACTATTTTTCACATTCTTTCAAATTGTAAAGTAATTTATATTTGACCACAATAAATTGGTTAAATAGAGATTTTGCTTATAAAATAAATTAGTTTTAAAATTTTTTATTTGTATAGTCTTGTTAATCAATTAATTTCTTTAAATATTTTTCCTTGTGTTTTTGCTGCATTGATGCCCATAGATAATTTGGAAGACTTTCATTCTGTAAGGTAAGTTTGCTTAAAGGAAAAGAAAGCAAAATTGTATAGGGAAAAATATTTAATCAAAAATTATTATTATTATAGCAGTAGATGTTTGTTAATGTCTATGCATTTTGTACATTCGTGCATTCTTTTTTTTTTATACGGATTTATTACATTTGCAGGAGATGTTCGTAATGATTTATATTTAACTATATCACATGGCGAGTTTACAAAAGGAACTAAATCATCAGATAGGAATATTGAGGTTTCTGTAAAAGTTTTAAATGAAAAGGGGCAATTAATTCCGGTAAGATCTTTTTCTTTTCTTTCTTTTTTTTGGTATTTATGTTTTATACTGTCAACCAAATTAATCAAATAAAAAAATGTCAAATATGCTTCTAATAGTGAAAATCCATGATCACACATATTAGACACAACAACCTTGTTCACACATACTCAAAAAGAATAACCTTTTTTATAGATTGTACAATTGCAGTGCATGCTCAAACACAATATTCTTAATCACTTGTGCATGTGAATAATAACATGTAATATTCTTCTCCAATTTTGTTGTGAAAAATGATAAAAATGTGGGATCTGTTTTCGGTGGAAGAAAACTTAGAGGATTTTTTTTCAAAAATGCAGTCTAATTTATAAGTACCTGAAAGATTATTTGGCTTAGCAAAACAAAAAACATTATGGATCTGCATGTCAACATTTTGATTACTACTTATGCAAATTTATGTGACGTGCTCTACATGAAGATATATTCATCATGATTTTGAATGCAATTACAACATTTTTGCCACCCGAATGTTGTTGGTAAATATTTAATTTATTTCGAGTGTACATGTTTTCTTAACCCCTTAACTGCGAATCAAAATTTATGCGATTTGCTCCCCAGTGCCACCATTTTTCACATAGGTTGCACAAAGCAAATTTTTCTCTGAAATAAGTAAATCCTTTGCAAACACTGCCAAAGTCATTTTATTGCATTTTAAAACCTTTGAAATAGTTTCACTGATAGTAGTGAGAAAAAAGGATCATATTTTGGAAAGATGTACATATGTATGCCTGAAGTAGTTAATGGCTATGTGAGGCATATACACTGGTGTTCAAAAGTTAAGCATAAATTGTAAAATGCAAAAAACATGGAGTAAATATTCGTAAAATTATTCCAAATTTCTTGCAGATATTAATTGGGTGAAGAAAAAACATTGGGTTTATGCAAAACTTTTCAGTCGACTACGTCCTGCGCGAAACACCAACGCATGTCGGAATGCAGAGAAACCGATTCACGCAGCATAGGCAGTTCAAACAAGTTTTGTGCAACTGCTGTGCAAAGGAATGTTGTTAACCATCAAACAAGGTGAATGATGGCACAAAGACGCCAATTGGACATGTTTACGAAAGGAAGAATCATTGGAATGCTGGAATCCTCACGATCACAAACCGAAGTGTCTCGAATTCTGAATGTGGACCAGTCTGTGATCTCAAGACTGTGGCAGAGGTTTCAAAGAATGGGAGATGTTACCCGACAAGCAGTATCAGGTCGACCAAGAGTTACAACCCCTCGCCAAGACCGATATCTGGTAATAAGTGTGCGACGTCAGAGGGGCAGTACTGCCAGAGGACTGGGTTCGGCGCTCACAGTCGCCAAAGGAATACGAATTTCGAGACAAACTGTTTACAGGAGACTCAATCATGCTGGCCTGTATGCCAGAGGACCAGCAGTTTGCATTCCCCTCTCGTCTGCACATAAACACGCTCATTTGAACTGGAGTTTGAAACATCAACATTGGAGTGTGAGAGAGTGGGCCAATGTGATGTTCAGTGATGAGTCCCGGTTTAGTCTAAGTAGTGATTCTCGGTGGGTAACGATATGGAGAGAATGTGGAACACGTTTTGAACCAAGAAACATAACGGAAAGACATCATTTTCCATCAAGGGGAGTAATGGTATGGGCAAACATCATGTTGGACGGCCACACAGACCTCCATTTCTTTGACATGGGGTATGTGACTGCTCAAAGATACAGAGATGAAGTTCTTGAGCCTTATGTTTGCTTTTTCCGAGGTGCTGTCGGTCCTGACTTCATATACATGGATGATAATGCGCCATGTCACCGAGCGGTGCTGATTGATGACTTCCTCGAAACGGAAAACATCCAGCGCATGTCGTGGTCTGCGAACTCCCTTGATTTAAATCCTATAGAGCATGTATGGGATATGCTCGGGAGACAAATTGCAGCCCTTTCGCACCCACCAAGCTCCGTTACAGAACTGAAGAGAGCTCTCCAAGAAGCTTGGAATCATTTGAGCCCACAACTCATTCATTATCTCATAGCAAGTATGGTAAATCACTGTGCAGCGTGCCTGGCTGTCAGAGGTGACCACATGCCTTATTAAACTGCAGCATCAGTATTTTATTTAATGTTTTCTTTCATTTTTTTCTTTAAAGTGTGGATCCTTTTTATGCTCAGTTTTCAAACTGCTACGTTGGATAATAAAATTAATTATTATCATTCTTTTGATTTGCTTCCTTATTTTATAACCATTTTACACTCATTCATCATCTCATAGCAAGTATGGTAAATCGCTGTGCAGCGTGCCTGGCTGTCAGAGGCGACCACACGCCATATTAAACTGCAGCATCAGTATCTTATGTAATGTTTTCTTTCATTTTTTTCTTTAAAGTGTGAATCCTTGCTATGCTCAGTTTTCTTTCAAACTGCTATGTTGGATAATAAAATTAATTATTATCATTCTTTTGATTTGCTTCCTTATTTTATAACCATTTTACACTCGCATATCACGTTTCCCGCCATTCTGATTTACAGTTCCTTCATTATTCACATAATTATCAATTATGCTTAACTTTTGGACACCAGTTTATATATATATATATATATGTCAGTGTTAGTTAGTATGTTTCTTAATTCTTCTAAATCTTCTCTAAGTTGTTTGTCATAATGTTTATATGGATGGAGAATGCATGGTTATTTATTTTTGTACATTTACAGAAATGATGACAGCATTTAAGGTCATTTCTTGATTTGGCAATGGTATATTACCAAAATACCTTTTCTTTTTATCTTAATTTTTTTTTTCTTAAACTGAATTTTTATTAGTGAAGACCAAAAAGCCATGGGACAGCACTATGTAAACATCTAGATGGTAGTAGTATCACGTAAAAAAATGTATAAATGGATGATGCATTGTTAGGTTTTTGTTTGTACTCAAGTAGTTCGAGTGAAAAGTTTTTTTTATATGGTAATGGCTGTATGAGTGAATTTAATAGATTTTGAATATGATATGCTTCATTGGGACTAGATGTTTGAAGCATTCCATTCTGGAAACTGTCAAGAAATTCGACATTCCCCAATCCTCAATATCAATATGCCTAGAATATATTATTTCAGGAATTGCCTCCCACAATGGACAACTCTGGAGCTCACTATGGCCATTTAATGTCCTAAACCAATCACATCTGCTTAGAATAATCAGGGTTACCAGATAAGTCACTCTGTGTCATGTAACAGCAGCAATCAATTGGTGACATATGACATTTGTGTACTCAAGGATGATGTAATATATTGCAGTGAAATTTTGTATTAATGGGACATGGTAATAAAAACTCAAGTGCTTTTACTAACAAATCACCAGTGCCTCTGCTAGGCTTATGAACATAATGGTTGTATTCTATTTGGTTTAAGCTGATAAGGTTCAAGTGTAGTGCAGACCTTGTGAGGCCATTGATTCAAATTTTCATTCAGACGTTGTGAAAGCTGGTGGTCACTTTAAGATGGCATAATAGTGTGGGTTATTTTTACATGGCCGAGACTGGATTCTCTGGTCAAACTGAATTAAGCATTGACTGAAAATGGTTATTTCCAGCTATTTGGAGGATGTTCATGATCTTCATGTGTTCCAATAACAATGGTGTTTTCTGGGATGATAATGCATTATGTCACTTGGACCAAATCATTTGTGGTTAGTTGGGGGAACATTTCGGGCAGTTCAACTAAATTATGTATCCTCTTAGATCACCAGGTATGAATCATATCGAACATTTTTGGGACATTATCTAAAGGTCAGTTCATGCACAAAATTCTTCCCATTAACACTTTTGCAATTATGGGCAGCTGTAGAGACAACATTATAATTAGTTTAGAAATGTCAGCTTGGCAAAATATTCTTCAAGCACTTCCGACAACTTGCTGAGTTACTGCCACATGAAGTTGCTACACTTTACTGATCAAAAAGAGGCCCCACTGAATATTGAAGGTATCTTATGAATCTGGCACTTCAGTATGTATTACACTATAACAGAGGTTCCCAAACTTTTTTGTCTCATATACCCCTTGCCATGTTTTTTGGTTTCAGGTAGACACCTGCTTAATTAATATTGAATTTTTGCAAATTTATCAACTTAAATGTTGTTGTTTTTTTGACAGCCGGTACTACTACTCCTACTTTAAAAGCATTAAATTTTTCTAACTGAAATGAAGTATAGTGTTATAATTTAAAAAGCACATGTTAATTAAATTAAAAGTTAATTAATAAATTAAATTATTAAATAAAATAACTAAACAACAAACAAATGATTTTAATGGGAGGGATGAATCTCTACCATTACAATATAAAATTTTCAACATTTTGTATTAATCTTGTCTAGTTTTACCTTAAATCTCCTCTGTAAGAAGTGTTCAGTTTTTTCTTTCTTTTTTGTTTTGGAGATTGCCAACCGTGCTGAAACTCCTTCACACTAGGAAAAGCAATGAAAAACTTCTTCACGATATTCCATAAGTCAGGACAAATAACAAGTTTGACTTTTTAAGGCCAAAATTACTGGCATCTGTTTCTAAACTTTAAGATCTTCATTAGTGATTATTATAATCAGTTCCTATTGTAATTCTGACTTTTTTTTCAATATGACGATATGAATTCATTGCCTACTGTGGTATTGCCATTGTCAAAACATTCTCAAACATGGTTTCAAAATCTGAATAAAAGTCATTTAAATGTTGAACGTAGGTTAAAATGTTCTGACATATTGTCTGTCACAAATTGAGAAAATTTGGGACCTCCTGTATTATACTTCTTTAGCTTAACTCAGAAAACAAAAACTGAAATGGTTCTTGTTTTAATAAAATTTATGTAAATGCAAATTAACCTCATTAAATTTAGTAAATAATTCAGTTAAATAGGTAAAATTTGGTTTCCACTTGATTAAATTTTCTTTTAAAATTAAAGTCACTCTCTAGTTTAATGAGAGCCACTATCACACACATAGACCCCCACTTAAACCATATGGACCCCCAAATTTATTTTTGGCTGACATGGACCCCTTGGTGGTCGCCCTAGACCTCTGGGGGTCTATATAGACCACTTTGGGAATCACTGCACTATAATCTCTCTTTATTTATTTACTTTTAAACATTTTGCTTTAGTGTTTCTTTTGTCAATGGTAGATTATTATTTTTACATACTATTTTCATATTTCAAATTGTAAGATTTAGATAAAACACCACCTTTAATTCTTCAGTTTCAAACATCAAAATATTCTGCATTATCTGTTTCTCATTTATTTTATCTCTTGATTGTGTAGAATGTCATAAGTTTAGGATGTGGTGCTGATGCTGTTAATAATTACAGAAGTGTCATATATTATCATGAGGACAAGCCTAAATGGATGGAAACTTTCAAAGTAAGCTTAACTTAAAGTGTTTATCTTATTTAAACATAAACAATATCACATCTTGATTTTATTTTTAGAAATAATTGCATAAGAACATGTTTTTGTAAGGGATTTAAAATAAAGAGCATGATTACAATGATTCAGAGGCCTTAAATGTCCAATAAAAATGAATCTTAATTAGATAAAAAATTAGGTTAAATAAAAGTCCGTATGATAAGTAATATTTTAAAACAAAATGTATTATTAGAAATTATTTTTTTACTAATTTTGAATCCTGAAAATTAATACACAATAACATTTGTGCATGCTGAAGAGAATATCTTAAGAATCTTTGTATATTGAGTTTTAAAATAATATAGCAGATTTGACATGATTTTACTACATATAAATAACAAATGCTTTCAAGAAAATATTTGAACATACTAAAATGTTATAGGAAATGCTACCTGCTTATTGGCAAAAATTTATAAATATATCATATTTTTTAACTTAGAGCATGTGGGATTTAATTTGACTAATATAAATTTGGATTATTGTTATTGAGGATTATTATTGTGAGACTCTAGGATTTTGTATTTATTTGTTTTTGCTAATGAAATATGGATCAAAATTTAAATTGATGTGTAAATAGCTTCCTTTAATTATAATCAGTGAAATGAAGTTTATACCAGTTTTGTTTTTATATTTTTTTATCATTTTGATTAATTGATCTTCATGTTTTTTGCTATTTTTTATATTAAATTTGTTTCTAAAATGTTAGTAAGTGCTTTTAAAAAGTTTCATAATCTCTTAAAATTATTTTAATTAATGTAAGGTTTAATTGTATTTTGATGACTTCGTTGATAGATATGCATTACAGATGTTTAAGAATCAAAATTATATTTATCAAAACTTATGCTTAGTTGCAAGTATTTTGATGGTTAGCTGTTTATAAATATAAATGTTAATTATATGTTTTCCAGATAGCTATTCCAATTGAAGAATTTTACAATGCTCATCTAAAATTCACTTTTAAACATCGATCATCAAATGATGGTAAGAATATTTTTTTTAATTCATATAATTTAGATCTAATTCTGTTTTTGTCGATTAAATTTCAGTTACCTGGCTAATTTTTTCATTTTGCTTTATTTCAATCTTATAAAATTTACTATACTACTTTTATAACTAATTTTATAAAAAAAAATTTTTACAATTTTTATTATTAATTCAAATTTGTATGTGTTCTTTTTTTTTCTTTTGTTGATTTTGTCTTTTTATACTTATTTAGGAATTAAAAATAAGGTAACAGTAATTTTTAATATATTTTGTTTAAACAGCAGTTAAATGCTATTAAAGTACTTATTGATTTATAATATCTGCAAATATATTTTAACAAAAGAATTTGATTTATTTTTTATTTTATTATGATTATTATTGCCATTTTTTATTGCTAAGAATTTTTTTTCTTTTTTAAATAATATTGTGAGATGCTTGCTAAAATGCCATATTTGTCTCTTAATGGGCTCAAAATTACAAGATCCATCACCATTAATCGCATGCGGCTTTGTAGTGTAATGCAAACAAAACAGTTTTAAATAGTGTTTTATCAGCATTCTCTTTGTACAATTATTGTTAAATAAATAAAGTACTAAAGAAAATTAATATTGAATTTAATTATTTACTGTAAATATGATACATATAAATGTTATGATTTCTTAAAACCAGCCAAAGATAGGGCAGAAAAAGCATTTGCTGTGTCATTCGTCAAACTTATGCAAGAGAATGGGACAACATTAAAAGATGAAATGCATGAGCTTCTCGTGTATAAGGTATTTTTTTTTCTGTCTTAAAAATTGTTGAAATATATATTGTTACAATATGTATAACATTTTATTTTTTGCATTCAGATTGACTATAAGCGCTTTGATGAAAATGACATTAACTACTTGAATTTGCCTTCTACTCGCCAAGAATTGGAAAAATATATTGCTGTTAATTGTCCACCTATTCCATCTAAGGGTTCCAATAACATAATTTCATCAAATGGCTTAGTATTAAGTTCTAAAGATAGTTTTTACATGGATTCATTGGTTTGCTCTACTAAATTAACACAAAATGGTGAGTTAATGTATAAATACAGTAATTTTTTTTGCTTGTTGTATTTATTTAGTTTGAAGATATAATAAATTTTGTTACATAATTCTTATTAAAATATGTTCAGGTGTCTTACTTATCTCAATTTTATGTATACATTTTTCTTTCATGTTCGATGATCACTGAACATAAATTTTAAATTGCTTTGGACATGCTCCTAAACAATATATAGCAGCTTGTTTTCTCGTCGAATTCAGTTTTATTTGTTTTTGTTTTTTTGTCGTACAAGGGGATCACAAATATTTTAATATTCAGAAGTGCAAAATTATCTTTACTTTGGCTATAGAAGTCACTATGCTGGATTAATTAATAAAAAAAGATAAAAAAGTATTTGTAATTAAATGATTTTTTAAGTTTTTTAAATTCTTTACATAAAATAAACATGGATTTAGAGATTCAAAAAGTTCTCTTATGTGTGTGATTATATAAATTGAACATAAACTTCTGAAATGCGATGTGATTATATTTAGAATATTTTTATCTCCAGGAATATCTGTTGATGGTCAAAAATATGTAAGTCATTCATGTATTGTTTGATTATGTGTGTTGTTTATTTTCAAAATTTTAAAACAGCATGCCATTTTCAGTTATAAATTGCATTTTGTGGTGTGAATTAATATATAGTAGAATCTTCCTTAACAATCTTAATTTTTAGCATATTTCCAATTAGATTCATGTTATGTTTTTTTTTATTTTGAGGTGGTATTTAAAACTATACATTTATTTAGGTAAAGTTATTTTACTATACTTATATGAATTTATTTTTGTGGAATTTTTTCTAAATCTTTCTGTTTTGTATAATTTGACTGTTAATTTTTAAATAGCATGCCTTAGTTTAGTGTCATTTTTAAAACATTATAAAAGGAAATGTGTTGCATATTTTGTGACTTTTAAATATCAATGCATGAGTTTGTTATGTAGCCTGTTTTTTTAAAAAAGTTTTTAGTTGTGGACACATTTCCTCAGATTGATATTGAAGGAATTGCTTTATGAACTTTTCCGAAATGAAATAGATCTTTAAACTATTAGTAATACCATATATTTTGGTGTATAATCAGAGAGTTTTGGGGCCTTTCTTAAAGTTCAATTATGAAGGTCAGCTTATATACGGAGATCTGCTAATCTTAAGAAAAATTATTTTTTATACATTTCCATTAGCTATGCACAAGGGATTTTAAATTTTTTAACTTTTGGAGTGTTTTCAATGCAACCATCTGAATAGTTTGTAAAATTCACATTCATTCATAAATATGTCAGAATGCATTTCACCATCATATGGCAAATTTCCTTTCAGAACATTAAACATATGCTGCCTTTTTTTAATTTTGGCATCTCCTTTAACTCAAAGTTTTTTTTCTTCCATTCTCAATTATTTTTTTCAATTACTGAGAACTATTGAGCAGTCATATTGTTTTTAGAATGTTTAGTTTGAAATTAGTAAAATTTCTCTTCCTGCTCATTTTTCACAAAAAAAAAAAAAAAAAAAAAAAAAAAAAAATAGTACAGAAAATAAGATTAGCTCAGATAGTGTGCAGGGTAACAAATGAATGGAGGGAAAATGTGCTCTCTCCAGATAGGGTTATTAAAAATAAAACTATCATCATTAGAAGAAAAAAAATTTGATATTTAAAATTATATTCACCTTATCTCCCAATTCAGTTTATGTATAAGTTTAGAATTTTAGTTATATTTTTGAAGGAAAAATGCATTTGGCTTATACATGGGTCAGCTTATATTTAGAAATATATGGTTTGTGTTATTAATGCTATTTAAGATATTGATATTATAAACCTTTTTTTTTTTACTTAAATCTGTTATTTCCTTCGGGGTAATTTATCTGGTTAATTTTAGAAGGTTGTAAGTTGTCTCAGCTGTTATGTTTCTCCTTATATACATATATATATCTTTTATTATTAAAAAAAAACTTCCCAAACATTTTAGAAATATTATTCAAAATATAAGTTTTATCTTTATTTTGAGCATAAATTGCTGACACAAGCAACAATATTAGGCTGTGATTGCAATTTAGGGTGTAAAGAAAATTCAGTTAAACTTATTTTAAATTTTCTCAAAAGTATTACATTAAAATGTTTGATTTTGATCATATTTTATTTAACTATAGTTGATCTTCTTGGCTTACTAAAATGGTGGTCAAATCCGGAGAATTTGAAAAATAATTTGTTATCATTAATGAAAGTTGATGGCGAAGAGGTAGTCAAAGTAAGTGTTAAAAAAAATTAAATATTAAGAATTTTATTTAGTAAATAAATTATTGTTTAGTTTTAAGAGCTTACTGTATAGAAACTTATAATTTAATTTCATATTATTTTTTGTTATAGTTTTTACAAGATACCCTAGATGCTTTATTCAATATTCTTATGCAAAATTCTGACTCTGAGTTGTATGACAACCTAGTTTTTGAGGCATTGGTATGTATTTTTGTATTTATTCCATACAACTTTAAAACTGTATTAAAATGTATGTAAATTATATGCAATCCCTATATATTCATTATCTTTTATATTTTAGAGAATAAATAATAGTTTATTTTGTTAAGTAAGTGCAAAAGTTGTACCCTTAGTGACTGTGAGGAAGTGTAAAGATCATTAACTGTGCATATTCATCATTTCTTTCAGTGATCTTTTTAGTAAGAGATGAATCTCATATTTATAAAAGTCTGAAAGTTTGGAGGGAAAAAAGTATTGAATGATAGTTCTCACATCATTAAGATCATCAAAGGTTTTGTGGCTGAAAGGGTTAGTTATTGAAATTGTTGGTAATCAGTTGAATGCTAAGTCAGGAAAACAGGGAGGGGTAACACCTGCTAATCAAACCCTATTATTTTTTAATAAGTGTTGGTGTTAACCGCTGCATGGGGCTTCATGTTATTTAGAGGGTAATGCAGTGCTAGTTGACAACACTGAGCATCATCATAACTAATATGAATCACAATTTTCTAACTGAAGATGGTATTAATAGATAGATTAAATGGTAGATTATCTGAGTACATTATTCTTTAAACATCCCATCAGATACTAAATAGAATCTTGCAAAAAAAATTTTATTACAGTGATTATTCACATGGTTCCAGAGGCAAACACATAGTATGCTGACACTTTATATTATCGTTGCCAATCCTCCAGGATCTGACAATTTAATGGGTCAGACAAGATCCATTAAATTGTTGACTCTCAAAAAGTCGAGCACAAGAAGGGGATCTGTGTAGATATCTTTACTTGTGAGATCCATGCAATGCATTATGTGCTTGGGAGAAGCCTAGTGATCTTGGCACCCTGCACAGATGGAAATATTTTTGTTTGCTGAGAATGAGAGGCACTTAATCCTTTCGGGACGAAGGACGCAAACGCGTGTGTACTGCCACGGCCGGAGGGTTTTGTGTAGTTAAGCCTAAATTGATGTAATTGGCATACAAATGTCTGAAATATTATCATAAAATTTGCAATTAACAGAACAATCATATATTATTTGTCATTATTGCTACTCTCAGATCCTAATTTAGAATCAATTTTGCATCATTCTGTTATTCCAAGTTTTGTTAAACCTTTTTGATGCTTCAACTTTCTAAAAGAAAAAAAAATAATTTTGTCTACCAAATCTAATTATCCATTAAAAACTACACTGCAAACCCAAACCAAATGCTCTAATGAAAATCTCTCATCTTCACTATAAACAAGAACCACGTGTTCATTTGAAGAACAGTCATAAAGTCTTCAATTTGAAAACATTCCCTTCCCCTTATGTTTATAAAACAAAAACCACATGTATGTGAGTAATATTTCTCTTATTTCGAGAAGAAGGTCAGATCTACATGTATCTCAAACCTTATGGACGTATAATACCATGTATTGCCAAAAAATTGAGCGTAAAAAGTGTTCCAAGTGCTTGGCACAGATACGTGATGTTAAGCCACTGACAGTGTTTCATGCCAGCATGCATAGGTGACATTAGTCCCTAAGGGGTTAATGTGACCACTAGTAAAAGGAGTGTGTAGTCTTGGTGCATCTGTCACACTTGAGATTACTTTATGTTAAGGTACATTACCCACTTCACATTTTCTGTTGTAATCCTTTTCAAGAATGACTCATTTTTGTATGGATAAGTTCCACAATGGTAAGTTTCTGGTCGCTGATGTGGAATTAAATTATCCTTTTTTCTGGTTAAACCTGATCTTTCCATTCATCTTTCAACTGTTGTCCAGAAAATGTTGGCTAATTCTTTAATCTTCAGTCATTTTTTATGGCTTGATCAAGAGCTTTTTCTCATATAAGTGAAGGATGAAATCCTGACAATTTTTACATAATTTCCTGAGTTTCCAAAATCATTGAGGATGTGAACTGTGATTGTATTCAGGCTTTTTTTTATGCTTTGGTCAAGAGTTTTTTCTCATGCAAAAGTAAGATGCCCATTCTTTACCTGATCCTGACAACTTTTGTGTAATTTCTTTAATTTCCCAAATCATTGATGAAAGTGAACTGTTTTCAGTTGGATCCTTTCCACAAACTTGACATGCACTTCAGTAGCAGCTGCAGCTAAAATACTATCTTTGGTGAACTTGTTAGTTAAACAATGTCTTGTTTGTCATCACAAAATTTTATCACTTGCCATGTTCACATTCTTGTATGTTTTTACTCAAATGCTGTATGATGAGAAACCATGTATTTATGTGTAAGATATCTGCATATTTCATTATCTTATGATATCAGTCATTACAGTGACATGTGAGACATCATTTCAGTTGGAAATTTGCATCACTAAAAGTGGGTAGGATATTTACACATGGACAATATAAAGAAGTAAAGCACATATTTGTGTATATGTATTGAAATAGGCCTTTTTGTGAATGTTTTTATTATAGAGAGAGATTTGAGAAGGGATTTATGAAAAAGAGAAAAAACCAACTTTTACCTTCAGTGTTAGCTACCTGTTTTTTATTCCTTTAAAAAAATTTTACTAAAAAAATTTATAAAATATTTTAGCATTTCTTGTATTTTTTTTTCAAAAATAACATATTGCATGTTTTGTGAGGTTTACAATCAAGATAAATTGTTAATAATCAATCACTTAGTTGTTTGAAATTTTTTTTATAAATGTAACATGTTAAATATAATTCTACCTTAATATTAAATGTAGTTTTATTTTATTATAAGTAGGATATTAACAGCCATTTGTTTATGTATGTTTTAATGTACCAAAAATTACTTAATTTAAGATAAATATATAATACAAGGGTAACTTTGAAATTTTTGAGATACGCGCAGACGAGACATTTAAAAAAAAAAGCCAATGGTTCAATTTGAAAATACAAAGTATTTTTATACTGCAGACAATGTTTTACTGACTTCAAGTTGCTTAGCGTAGAATAAATTTTTTCAGAAGAGAAAATGGAGTTGATGCGAGAACATTATTGTGCTATGATTTTAAAGCTCGATTATATCAACAGAAATGCGCTAAATGGCTGTAATTAGCACTTGGTGATAAATATTTATGTTGTGCTACTGTGTTCAGTTGGTTTAAAAAATTTTGCAGCAGTCGTAATTCTGTTCAGAATGAAGAACACACAGGAAGGCCGCTGTTGGTAGTAATCCTGAATGTGTCTGCCACACGAAAAATGTTAATGGATGAAATCGCTGTACCTTCCAAATGATACAAAAGGCACTTAACATTGAATCCATTTGCAGCCATACACAAAATTATTGATGAAGAATTTCATATGTAAAAAGTAGTTTGCTGTTGGGATACCTCCATAATCTAACCGAGCACCAAAGAGAGGAACATGTCAGAGTCAGTAAAGAAACCCTAAAATTGCTAAATGATAGTGACCACCACATCATTTCTAAAATTGTAATGGGAGATGAAACTTGCATGTCATTCTTTGACGTTCCAACAAGTCAAGAAAGCAAAGTATGGCTCTTTGAAGATGATCCCACACCGACAATGGTGAAAAGACAACGAGCAATGAAAAAGTTATCTATGTTGTTTTTTAGTCAGAAGTACGGGATTGCTCAAAGCCATCAAGTTGGTAGGACAGAAACAGCAAACTGTTATACCTCTAAATGTCTTTCAAAAATTCTCCAAGAAGTGAATGTTAGGGAACTAATGCTTCTCTATGACAATGCATCTTCCCATAAAGCACAAATTACCAGTTGAGTTTCTTAAAAACAAATTAAAGTCATAAAGCATTCACCTTATTCTCCAGATCTAGCTATGTGGGACTTTTGTTTATCTTTTAATATAAAAAAGAACTTACTTGGATGTCATTTTCATTCAGAAGAAGATTGATGTGACTATAAAAGCATTTTTTTCATCAATACCAAGAAATGAATGGTTTGAGGCATTTAATCTGTGGAAAATTAGTCTACAAAAGTGCATTGATGCTGGAGGAGACTACTTTGAACTCTCATAAAATTTTGTTAGTATAACGTTAAAAACCTAGCATTATCTCAAAAATTTCAGAGTGACCCTCTTGTGTGTGAGAGAGAGAGAACAAATTTGTACATTGTAATGAAACAGTTTTTAAAATTGATTTCTTTTAAGTTTTTTAAATATTTTAAGCAGCCAGTAAGACAGAAATGACAAAAACTGATTTATAAGTAATTGTTCGATAACCACAGATTACACACTTTAAAATAGGTCTCTGTATATGCCGAAGGAGTCTAGAGCAGATCTTTTTAAGAGTGGGATCCTAAATTCTAGAGCTATATGTAATAAATAGCTCCATTCATATCTTTCTTATAGATACGAGTATATGAACATTGAAATTAATACCATAAGTGTCATGGGTGGTATGATGTAATCTTGTAATTTATCACATTTCTTTGAAATGTAAATTATGCACTTTTTCCAAGGAAAGATATTATCAAGAAGTCTCTATTTCCTCTACTACCATCCAAGAGTAAATAAGTAATGCAAAATTAAATGTTCCATTTCTTAAAAAGCATTGCACTAAATTTTGCAGAGTTCAATTCCAATTTAAATTGCTTTGACCAGTCAGAGGTTTTAGGTGATTAACCATCAAAGAAATTAGCTGATTTTTTTAACTTTGTAAATAAATAGTATATCTTTTTCCCTCTCTCTTCTTGCATTCATTTAATACTTTTCTTCATAAGAAATATAATGCATGCATTCCTTTTTCAAAAGTAAAATGAATTTGAGTTTTTGGGAATGAATGTGATATGTGGTTCTGAATTGCATTTAAAAAAAAAAATTATTTTATGATCTGGAACTATGCATTTCAGAATGTAATGCATGATTGTAATTTATTTTTCAGATTTTCATTATTGGTTTAGTATCAGATCGAAAGTATCATCACTTCAGACCTATTTTGGATTTATACATAAAAGAAAACTTCAGCGCAACCTTAACTTATAAGTTAGTTATTTTTCTATTTTACCTGTAATTTCTTTTTATTTAAATTTAAAAATTAGTATAAAAATCTTTTCATTCTTGAATTTATATCTACTTAATTTTAAAATATTTATTGTGTTAGAGTTGTAACAGTGCTGTTTAAAAATTTGTAATTTGTATAAAATAAAATAAAATCCTATTAAAAAATATTAACAAATTTTTTTTCTCAATGATGAACTCTTGCATATATGCTTAATATTTGAAGTCAATAATTATGTTTTACATTTTATTAAAGAATTCAATTTTGAAGTTGCAGATTACTGTTAAAAGTTTTGATTTCAATT
This sequence comes from Trichonephila clavata, assembly GCA_019973975.1. NCBI lineage: Eukaryota > Metazoa > Arthropoda > Arachnida > Araneae > Nephilidae > Trichonephila > Trichonephila clavata. The sequence goes on from BMAO01001178.1 coordinate 53,726, forward strand.
TCTTAAAATTATTTTATTTTAAATCTTAATAAGATTATCAACTACAATGTCTTAACTTTTAAAATGATTTATTGCATTTTTCAATTACATATAGATTTTAAAATATTAGGAGAAACTAAATTTGATTTAAGTGATTTTTTTTTCAGTAAGCTAATTGTGGTTTTGAAGTATTATGTAGATAATGCACTGCAAAAGGAAATCCAAGAAACTCTCTTGCGGACTATGAAATCTATTGAATACATTTTCAAATTCATTGTTCGATCTCGACAACTTTTTGCTGCGTATGTACTATTGGTTTTTTAAAAAAATTCTCCTTAAAAATGACTGTTTTGTATGTTTAAGCAAATTAAGAACATTAATATGAAATCATGCAAAATGTCTGGCTCTTACATATTAGTCAATTGACCATTTTTGCCAAATCAAAAACTGTTGTTAAATACTGTAACATTTATATTCATTTGAACAAATTTTTCAAAATCTTCACCAATTACTGGCCAGTGGACTAATATACTAGTGCCAAATATTCTATTGATTTTTTTTTCATTATTTATACTTTCAAATAACAGTAATTAAAAATGGTGTGCTTCTATTTAATACACCAGAAACAGTGTTATAAAAATCTATTTAATAAACATGCATGTACATTGCTATGGATTATGATTTATATCAGAGCATGTAATAGTTATTAAAAACTCACTTATAGCTGTTTTATATTATTTGATGTAAAATTATGGATAAAAGGATCACAAGTTATCCTAATATTATAACAGCTAATGTTTTTAAGAAAGAAAAAAAGCATTTTTTCTTAGTCTGTGATTATTTTACATTGATTCAATGATAAATTATGTGTTGTGTTATTTATATATATGCAATATTGTGAGCTGCATTTCATACAGTACGTTTAACTTATTCGAGGCATTTCAATTCAGCATTCATAGAAAAATTTCTACTACCAAATTATTTTTTCTTCTCTTTTTTACCATTGTATTAAACTGGTTATTGCTTTTCTCCATGTGCATATCTGAATGATTTTGAAAACTTCTGTTATATCATTTTTTTGGAATGCATCAACTGTCATTCTGATCTCTTAATTATTCTTCTACACATTGAGGAAAATTATCATTACAGTTTGCTATTTTAAACAGTTTTTCATTTTGTAAAATCAAATATGTTATTTTACAACAAAAAAAAAAAACTATGGAAAATTAGCTTTTATTTATGTTTTATTCAAGAACTGGTCATCAAGTTAAATAATACAGCTATAAATGGTCAGTGAATTAGTAATTAGCTGTCAATTTGTGTGTTCAAGTCTTGATGCCATTAAAATACCATCATGTAAAGTAGGGGTCTTCAACCTCTGGCCAGCAGAAGACATTTTAGTGGCCCCTCATTTAAATTTGAAAACAATTTTTTAAAAAAATTGCTTCATCTGTCTTTTGTTGCAAGAAACACCATTTTTTAAAATTATTATTTTTGATATTTAAAACATTTCACTGATGTGTTTGATATTCATTCAAGATAGAATTTTCTGAAAATGACAAAATTTTCAAAAATTTCATTGTACCTTAAATAATTTTAAATATAAAAATCTGACTGTGCATAAAATCTCAGAAATTTTCTGAAAAATTAGGAGCTCTTCAGGAGCTGACTATGTCTGCAAAGTATTTTAATTTGACTTCCACTTAACTTTTTTGAAACTGATATATATACACTAATACCATCTTTCCCCTTAGAATAAGTTGTAGTCTTGTAAAGCAAACCTCCCCCTTTTTTTTATATATAAATTTCCTGACAATAGTATTTTTTTTTTTTTTACAGTCATATGGTGCATGTGAATTTATTGATGTAGCTCATGGATCATTGTAAATTTATTAATTTGGCTCTTGAGCATAAAAGATTATTGTAGATGTGCATTTAACCTGTTGAAGTTCATAGTCTTATTGGCAAAAAGTGGAGAGTAGGATACCAATTCAAGTGTTTTCCTCACCACTTGACATCCAAAATTACAAAGTCTGTTGCCAAAATTGCCCTTGTGTAACTTCTTACTGTTACATTAATAAACAACCAATTAATTCAAAATGAATAACATTTAGTAAAGTACTGATCACTAAAACTTTTAAATTGAATGAAATTAATTAAAACCAATAATGTTTCTAATAATACTAATGTATTCAACTACATCAGTTAATAAGTTTATTTTAGAATTTTGTTTTTAATAAAGTTGTGGGATTCACACAGTATATTGCATTTTGGTTAATGTTATTGATGTAGATTAAAAAAACATAACTTTTTATTGAAGCAAAGTTAGGTTACATCATAATGGTTGATATTTCAATTTTAAGTAACTCAATTGATCACATGAGTGCAATTAATCTAATATAAGTAGTTTTCTAAAATTTATTTGTGATAAAATATCTATTATAAAAACTGTTCTCTAATTTTGTGCAAATGGTAAATTTTCAGAAGTATTTTCTTTATTTTTATTAGTTTAAATGAAGATAAAGGAAGAGAAACTTTTGAAATATCTTTGAATCAGTTATTGAATTCTATCACTTCTATGATGCTCCATGATACAGATTCTACTTTACTTGTTCAAGGGGCTTGTTTAAAGTACTTCCCATTTACAATACCTGATATACTCTCTGTCTTTGATGGCATGGAATTAGGGTATGTAGACTATTTTGTATATTTATAAATTTTTCTTAAATTAATTACTAAACATTTTTCTAAATTTCTAATTATGTATTAGTTTAATAATAACAACTTTTTATGCCATTTAGTCACATCCTTGTTAAACTCATTAACAATGTGCCCAAAGATCGTTTAACGAAGCAAAAAATGATGTGTGTCAATGATCTTGTTCATAGTGAGCTTTTTCGAATACCAGGTAAATATATGTTTTGGGTTATGTATAGCATTGTAAATCTCATTTGTATTTTTGTAGTTCATTATTAAATAAATTAAAGTTTAGAATTTTTTTATGCCCTAGATATTAATTTTTAAATTTACTTGGATATACTGCAGTCTTTTTATAAGAAATTTTTTCATTGTGGAAGTATGTGGTTTTAATATTAGATTTTTATGGCAATCCACTAACATCTGCCTATATTTTATTTTTTAGAATGCCGATTAGTATTACTTCCAATGATATGCAATCAAATAAAGCACTTGCTGGAACATAAAGATGAGATGGAATTATGTGTGAAAATTATTAGTGATATTATGGTATCTCTTTATGGCCGTGATCTGGGTGCAACTCATAACGACATATCAGAAATAATGCTGTCTATATTGAGGACTGTCATTCAATGTGTAGTTCATTTGGAGCGTAAAAATTCTCTTGTGGTAATAATTTTATGCATTTTTTTTTTAAAAAAATTTTAGTTACAGATGAAAAGTAATAATTAAGTTATGTATTTTAATACTTGTATTTGTATTACATTCTTTAATCAGAAGCCTGTTATAAGTTTTATTCTAAAACCTTATCTGTTTTTAGCATGATGTAAATAGATATTTGAACAGGTGTTGAATGATGGTTTGTGAACAAATGTGATGAACTTTTTGTTTCTAACAATTTTTAACTCTCTCACTTGTTTTGATTTAAAATCATTGTCTATAATGTTATTCTCAAAGTTAAAATTTTTGGGTTTTTCTTTTATTCACTTATGGTATGAAAAAAGAATTTTTAAAGTAGGCTTTCTATTCATTTATTATTTCATGATTAAATAAATCAATTTAAAAGCAAAGTGCAAGTTAAAAAATCCTGTGCCATTTATTATTTTAAAATTGGATACATAAACAGAAAGTAAACAATTATGCAGTTTCAAATTGAATTTTAATCAGAAATTTGCTAATGTATACTTCTTTATTAAATTTTCACAGTTTTTATATATAAAAATAGAATTTATGAATAAGTATGAGTTAATTATATGCATTGTGTGAATTAATTTTAAAAAATTCTTTTTCCTTTAGGGTAATGTTGTAGCCACAATGATTTCTGTGCTACGTCAGATGACACCATATCATTATAATCAGTATATAAATAATTTCTTAACAAAAACAGATCTTCTTGATTTTATTATGGAAATTCTTTTGGTATTTAGAGACTTGGTTAATAAATCAGTATATCCTCCTGATTGGAATGAAATGATAATGCTACAAAACAGGTAATTTGAACTTTGAAATAATTTCCTTTTATTACTTTGTAAAAAAAATGAAGTATTTTTTTTTTTTTATTGTAAGAATAAACAAAATTATTTTTTTATATGTTTGGAAACATATCTTGTTAAAAGGTAGTCATTCTTATTCTAACATTATTTTCAATCAATGTGATAAATGCATATTTTTTATGCCTACCACTTTCCTTTTTTGGAGGCCATTGTAGACGAGTGATAATGGCTGAAAACTCGGATAAGTATTTTTTTTATAGTCTGGGAGCCACTAAAGAGTCACCATACAGAGGAGCTGATGCATATTGAATCTTTCTAGGTTCAAAATCCCCACATTGGTATTGGTGTGGAAGTTTGAAAAGTGTAGTGCCAGCTCAAGTTTTATTCTCAGCACTAGATCAAAATTTAAATTTATTAGGTCTATCCTCAGTAATCCTCATGCTGCTTCAAAATGTAGAAATCTGTATTAAAAAAAGTTTCCTAATACATTTAATTTTTTCCCCATTAGCAATAAAATTTAAAAAAAGGGGTTACAAAATGGGTGGTTTATGGGGAAAAAAGTGGGGGCAATTCTGATTGATATTTTTACTTATTTTTTTTTACTGGTTTAAATAATAGCTCTTAAATATTTATTTATTAAAAAAATTACATAAAATTTTTTTGTATTAATAATATGGAACTAAAATTTAATTATGTTCTTAGAAAAAAAGTTCCTTGTACCATAAAATTAATGTAATATATTTTTTGAAGCATTTTTAAAACACATTTGAAAAGTAATATAGGTTACCTAACTAATTAAATGGCTAGAGACGGAAAACAGTAAAATCTTATTGAGCTAAAGATGTACATTAGGTAAATATGATCACATAAACTCATGCTATATCAACTTTCCCTTATACTTTCAGTAGAGGATTATTTTTAATCCTACATAGCATTTTAAATACATTTGTCATATTTGACTTTTAGAATTTATTGTGCTCATTTGTACATTAGGTAAATATGATCACATAAACTCATGCTATATCAACTTTCCCTTATACTTTCAGTAGAGGATTATTTTTAATCCTACATAGCATTTTAAATACATTTTTCATATTTGACTTTTAGAATTTATTGTGCTCATTTATTTTCAGAAATTATTTGTAATAACAATGTTTTTGAAAAATGAAAGCCTTCTTTGAAATAATTAATATTCTATCTAAATTATATAGTTAATTGCATCTTAACTTGATTGTGTGCAACTATTATATTATGTTAATACAAAATGTGTAACTGTTATTTGTTTGTTAAAATGTTTTCTTAATATTTTTAGTGTAATTCTGAAAGCTTTGAGGCATTTTTCTGTTACTATAAGGGATCGTTTTACAAATCCTTTTGAAATTCAGGTTAGTTATTTTCTTTTATTAATAATCAAATTTAAAATGTGTATCTGGTTGTTATGAAGAAATCAAAAAATTTATTCCTTGTTAGTTTTAAAAATTATTTTTGATGTTACTCTATTTACATTAATTGAAGTGTACTATTTGCTGATATATAAACTGGTATTTTGATACTGTACTTATTTGTAAGTAAGAAATGTATTCCTAGGATATTTGAGTCGTTCAGAAGCCAATGTGGTTAAGTCCAAACAAAAAAAAAATTGAGAAATTAATGTTTTTTGATACATTAATTTTTAAAGTTCTTCGTTTATTAATTTGATCAGTATGTAAAGTTTTTTTTTCTATGTGTAAGCTCTGAAAAAACAAGATATGTGGAGAATGCGTAAATAAAAACTTAAGTATTTACTGGAACAATAAAAGCCTCTAAAAAATTTTAGGACTAATACCTTTTGGTAGCTGAAAAGGGTAAGAAATTTATGTAAAAGTAATACAGTAACATCTGTTGTCATAAGTTTTATGTTTATTCATCATAACAAACATTAAATGTATATTTTAATCTGTGCACGTGTGTTGTTCTTAATGTCCTGTAAAAGTCGTGTTTAATTCGAGGTATATACTTTAATAAACTCATGTCTTTTTGTTTCTTTTGAAATTGTTTTGCCATTAGGATATAATATTGGTTGAGTTACATTTTTTAAAATTCCTGGGACCTTAAAATTTCTTAAAATTTTTTTTAATATCTATTACATGAAAGGTATCATCTTCGTTAAAATTATATTTTAACTTAATGCTATTTGGGTTTGACCCTTTCTAGGTTTTATCAATCACATATTAAGCCAATTGACTGTGAGTCCACTTGTTGATTTTTTTTTCTGTTGGATATAGCATCTTCCAATGGTTTCCAATTGTCAATTCATTTCGGTAATGCTAAAAGGGTTCTTTCTTTTACTATTTTGTATTATAGGATACTAGTCACTAAATTTATAAGTATACTGATTTTTTTTTTTTTTGCATAAGCTTTTATAACTGCAAAATCGACGTCATTGGGCAAATAACTGTGCCCACTTAATAAAAATTTAAGCTCAATTGGTTCAGCTTTTATATCTTTACTCTGGACCAATTTCAGTAAACTGAACAGAGTTTTTATATTTTGATTCTCTTCTAAACATGAATCTGAATACATTATAATTTTTAGAAAATCCTTTGTGTATAATTTAATGTGTTTAGTTAAACATGATGACACTTCTTGTGAACCCCATGATTCTTGGGTTATAGGCCAAACATATGTCTAGCCCTCGTTAGTCTTTAAATCATGGCAACTAAGATTGTTTACATATAAGTTTCTCTTGTAATAAGCCATTGATGTGAACAGTTTTAGAAACGGCAGTGCTTTTTCTATATCAAAACTAAACATGTACATTTCATCTGAAACTCTTAATCGATCATTAGTCATAATATTACGGGTAATTTCTGCATTTTGCAAGTGTTCATTGCGTTCAACTTCAGCCACATTTTTTTCTTCATCTATTGTAGATTGTTTTTTATTACCAAGTAATGAAATTTTGCACAAGTATCTTTTAAAGGTTGCTTTAAGTGTAAGTTAAATTTTGTCAAAAATATATGGTAATAAAACTTTTCCTTGACTGGTAAAATTTTGCTCTTAATTACATTGTTCAACAAACAGTTTATACATTTTTGCAATAGAAAGGTCTAAATTCAAGCATCTGCATCTGGGATTATGAGTTCTTATATATTGACTCATAGCAGGAAAGGAGCTTATATGTTTTATTACATGGGGATCATCATTTGTTACCTTAAATATGCTGCCCCCAGTGGTCCTTCAGATCTTCCTTTGAACAACAATTATATTGTCACCTGTTACTTATCTGATATGTTTCTTTAAAATATGGGATTATGAGTTCTTATATAATGACTCGTAGCAGGAAAGGAGCTTATATGTTTTATTACATGGGAATCATCATTTGCTACCTTGAATATGCTGCCCCCAGTGGTCCTTCAGATCTTCCTTTGAACAACAATTATATAGTCGCCTTTTATTTATCTGATATGTTTCTTTAAAATATTTTTTGCAAACACCAACATCTTGGTTGCTCTAAGTCTAATAAAACATTCAAAAAATTGAGATCTTGGTCCTTTGGTGTTATTTCTGGGTGGTTGTCTTTTGAAAACACAAACTCTAATCAATGCCCTTAAAAAATATTTTGCTTATGATGATCACTAAGCTTGTAAAAATTTTTCATCGCTTTCTTTCTTTGAGAAAAGGTTATCTTGCAATTACAAAACCGCAAACAGTTACAAGGTTTATTATAAAATTTCTTTGCAGTAATTATTCTTTTATTTATTTTTTGTATTGTTTACCTTGTATCCTTTTTAGTTTTTCAGCATTTTGAGACCATTTCTCAAGATTCCTGCTCCGTTTTCTACCAAATTTTCGGCCATTTTTATTATTTTCTAGATTTTTGTTATCTGGTGATGCATCAGTATCAATACTGTTAACTCTCCTTGAACTAGGATAAAATAGCATATCACTTTCACTGTGTTCTATTTCCGATAACATTTTAATTTTTTATACTCTTGTATAATAAATCTTTTTTATTATTTTAAAAAGTCAGATTTTTTACAGTAATTAAAGGAAATTTATTTAATGTTTTTAATAACACAATAATTTTCACAAAACTTCAAAATACTATTTTTATGTTCTAACCAAAGTTTAGGTATTTCAAATTAAAAGAAACCATGTGCATAAAACTCAAGCAATTCTAAATAGTAGAAGTAACAGTTTCAGTTACTATGAATTTGATTTTCAGTGTTACCAACAAGTATCAGAAGAAGAATTTAATTTTTATTTCAAAGTTTATGTAAAAAAATATTGATAAAAAGTGGACTTAATTCACAATGGCTTCTGAAATTATTATACAATATATTCAGAAGCTATAAAAAAAAGGGCTGTCTGGCCTAGAAAAAAAGGAAGCAACGAGTAAATCCTTTAATAACTAAGAAGAATATTATTTATTTCATCAAAATTTACAAAAATCAGAAAATATCAAAAAATGGACTTAACTGCATTGGCTTTTAAGCGACTCATTTTTACTTTAATAAATGTTAAATGTATCTTATTTTAGACATAAAATGTTACTTGTTTAATATCTGTCTAATCAGTATATTCCTAATTGCATTATTTGTACCTCGTTCTTTTATCAATGGTTGCTTAAGATATCCTTATCTTATGTATGTATATTTTTGAATGCTTAGGAATAATCATATTATACTTCTGACTAACTGCAGAACAAAATGAAGTTATTTATTGTATGAAATGTTGAACATATTTATACAAAAAATAATTTCTAAAATACTTTATCTAACTTAATTTTAATGTTTAAAATGGTTTTTAAATGCTTATAAATGAAATGCCAGATTATTGCAGCTTTTTTTGTGTATAATGCATGATATGCAATATTCACTTATACACAGTTAGTTCCTTTTTCGTCTCTTACATGTGCCATATAGAGGGGCTAATGTCATGCATAAGTGTTAAATATATTAAGACAACAACTTTGTCATAAAATTGGGTGCAGTAGGAGGTTTGGAGATGAGAGGGCCAATTCTAACTTTATTCAAAGTTACAAGGTCCATTTCCAATAGCCCTTATGTGTAATTTCAAAATGTGGTATAATAAATATCAACAAATGTGGTATCAACAAATCTACCTCTTACATGATTTATTTCTGTCTTGTATATTTTTTCTACCTTATATATATTTTCTATCTTGTACAGTTTTCTTTTTGAAATAATATTTTTAAAAGTTTTTGTTGAATTTGTAATGTTTTTTATTGTAGGTTTGGAATAATTTCTTCCACTGTGCCATAGCTTTTCTAACCCAAGAGGCTCTCCAATTAGAAAATTTTTCTCAAAATAAAAGAAATAAAATAGTTTTAAGGTATAGTATTGTCATAATCTTTTAAATACTTTTATGTCCAGTTGTATGCTGAAAGTTTTATTTTAACTTTTGTCAAGAAGTACTTTTCTTTCCAGTTTGAATCTATTAGATTTGATTTATTTAAAGATTGTGTATGTCGCATTTACACTAATACTCTCCTGGTTTTCTCTAATAGTTTTAAACTTCTTTGTTCTTGTTTGTTTCTAAATAACTAATATCCTCACCCAAATACTCCTATTGAATGCTAAATAAGTAATTATATTGTTTATGTGTATTTAAATTTTAAATAAAAATACCATAACTTTTTATTAGATTCATAAGTAATCAGAAATTATGCATCATTATATTCAAGATACAAGTTAAGTTTATTTATGAGTTCAATTTTGCAATTAAATACATTTTTAATTCTTTTCTGACAGGTATAAAGATATGAGACGTGAAACTGCTTTTGAAATTCGAGCCATGTGGTTCAATTTAGGTAATCTCTTTACCTCTTTGATTTTCTAATTAAAATTTTTTGCAAAGGTCATCACTAGCATTTTGGCTAAATATGTTATGTTGGACAATATTAAAAATCATTATTTTAAATATAAGAAATTCATGCTTACTTTATTTTTACAATATGTGTATATGCATACATTCTTATAACATAGGTTTGACAACTTTTATCTAAATTACTTTTTATCCTTTAACTTGATCCTTTTTATCTTTTAACCCTCTCACTGTATAGTTATTTTATCAAAGTAAGTTCGAAAATTGCATATGGTTTTATTATGTATTTCAAATCTACTAATCAAGTCTACATTTTAGAGTTAAATTATATAAAAATATTTTGTGAAAAAGTTTTAACTTTATAATATAGAATTACATAATAAAAATATGAACATGAAAACATAAATAAGAACAGCACAGGTTGCACAGCTAAATAGTCAGAAAAATGCATACCCATGGAAATTGCGGATTGGGCAAATTTTGCTACAACTCTGTTGCCGGTGGAAATCGCGAGAGGGTTAACCCGGCAAAAAAAAGTAGTATAATTACCAATTAATGGAGAATAGTTGTCAAGATTAAATAAGTGCTCTTCTCTCTTTTTTTTCAAAGTTTAAATTTTTGTTAAATTTGATTTAAGTTCTCTCTTTATGATTTATTTAACGAATCGAGAAAAAAGTTTTGAAAGATATAAATTTCTAATATATATATATATGTTTTAAAGTTGAGTATTGTAATTTTTAGAGAAAACATCTATGATATATTTACCCAAATTAAGTTTTTTTTTAAAGGTCCACACCAGATTCATTTTGTTCCTGGAATGGTTGGACCTTTCTTAGAAATGACTTTAATACCTGAAGTTGAGCTACGTAAAGCTACTATTCCAATATTTTTTGATATGATGCAATGTGAATTCTATTCTCAAAAAGGATCTATCTCAACATTATGTTTGCTTCAAGAAGATTTTTATATTTCGAACAGAGAAATAAAGTACAGCTTTGATGAGGTATTGGAATTTATTTTTAACTTACCTGAAGTTATATAAGATATTGATTATTTTATGTCTTGAGAAATTTTATGTGTAATTAGTATTAAAAAAAATATGGTTGTTTTCTGTAGAACCTATCATAATTTTCTGTGCATGTAAATTTTGTAAGAAAGACAAAATAAAGTCCTGTTCTAGTGATACTGACTGTTATTTTTTATATTTTAAAAATAATTTGATGTCTGTATTATTTTTTGATATTTTAGTTTGAACATGAAATGATTACAAAACTGGACATGTTGGTAGAAGGTGGAAGAGGTGATGAAGAATACAAGGATTTATTTTTGGAAATGTGAGTCCCATTCAATTTGTTTAAAACTGTATTGATTTATAATAATCTTTATTTTCTCTCATTGTGTGCTTAAAAAACTGTTTTTTGAATTTTAAACTGAATTAAATAATAAATGTCTGAAATGTAGAACACCTTTTTAATCAATTTTTCAACTTTGTATGTGTATTAATATGTTAATTAATATTAATATTTAATATTTTAAAAAAAGATGTTAGAACTTTTGAAGTTTTGATTTTATTTTAGGAATTTTCAGTTTTCTTATGTTATTATTCCTAATCAGAATAATTTCAGTTTCCTAAGTTATATTTATTACATTCAGATAAAAATGTCTTATTTTAACAACTTTCATAAGTTTACAGAATTTGAATATTTGCAATCATTTGTGTTTATTAAACATTTTATAAACTGAAATGTAAAATTATTTTGATATTTGTCCATTTGAAAGAATATTTTCCCCCCATTATTGTACAGTGTTGGGGGATTATGTGAAAACCATCAAACAATGCATGAAAAAGGCATGGTATTTGTCAGAACAGTGGTTCGATTGATGAAAAGGCTTTTGGAATACAGAATGATTGTTACAGATGAAAACAAAGAAAATAGAATGAGCTGCACTGTTAATCTTTTGGTAAAAAACTAAATTTTCTTTTTACAATTTTTAAATGCACATGAAATATAACAAGTAAACTCTCTTTAAGAGCTTAAATTGGAATTCTACTTTTTCAAATTCAAGTCATCATACATGTTTTGCTTTTAAAATGGGTCAAAATGACAGATAGGAACAAAATAGATTTAATGAAGTTTGATCAGTATAAGTTTTAATAATTTTGCTTATTGAGCTAATGCTTGATTATAAATGTCTTTGTTATTTAAAAAAAACTTCCTCTTTTTAAAAAAGTTAATTCAAATAGAATTCAATATTAAAAATAAAATCAGATATCAAGCTATGTAGAGCCTTATTTGAAATTTGCTAATTAAACCATATTCTTATAAAAGTTATTGAATTTATATAAATAAACTACAAAAATAATTATCTTCATTACAGGAATTTTATCATGAAATTAATCGAAGAGAAATGTACATTCGTTATCTCTACAAACTGTGTGACCTCCATCTTGATTGTGAAAATTATGTGGAAGCAGCTTTCACCCTCAAACTTCATGCAAAACTATTAAGATGGAGTGAAGAACCACTTTCTCAATTACTGAAAAATGACAAATACCCCAACTGTGAAACCCATCGAGAACTAAAAGAGTGCCTTTACTATGATATACTTAACTATTTTGATAAAGGCAAGCTTTGGGAAACTGGTCTTGCTCTCTGTAAAGAATTGGCCACCCAATATGAAAATGAAGTATTTGATTATATTCAGTTAAGTGCTTTGTTAAAAAGAATGGCCATTTTCTATGATAATATCATGAAGCAAGTGCGCCCAGAGCCAGAATATTTTCGAGTAGCCTACTATGGACGTGGATTTCCAACCTTCTTGCAAAACAAAACATTTGTCTATAGGGGAAAAGAATATGAACGTTTGAGTGATTTCAGCAGTAGACTTCTGAATCAGTATCCGAATGCTAAGATAATGACTAAGCTGGCCCCACCGGGAGAAGATATAACTGAATCAGATAAGCAGTATCTCCAAATCAACAAAGTCGATCCAGTTATGCATGAAAGAGACCGCTTTCGAAATCGAAATGTGCATGACCAGATAATGAAATACTACAAGGTGAATGAGGTGCAGAAATTTACTTATTCTCGGCCATTGAGGAAAGGAGCAAAGGATTCAGATAATGAGTTTGCTACCATGTGGCTCGAGAGAACTAATTTGGTGATCTCTTATCCATTACCTGGTATTCTTCATTGGTTCCCTGTAACAAGTTCACAATCCATGGAAATTAGTCCACTGGAGAATGCAATTGAAATAATGGAGATGACAAATAAAAGAATTTGTAATTTAGTTCTCCAACATAGAAGTGATCCCCAATTGCCTATCAATCCTCTTAGTATGCTTCTTAATGGAGTAGTGGATGCAGCTGTTATGGGTGGTATTATCAATTATGAAAAGGTAAGAATTTCTGTTATTTAACTGTTCTTTATATTGTTAATTTAAGTAGCTTTGATTAAATTTAATTTGACTGTCAATTAAAATTTACTTTTTTTTAAATAATGTGCTCATTTATATGTGGTTTAAATATTTTACTCTGAAACTTTCTAGGCATTTTTCACAGAGGAGTATATTCAAACTCATAACACAAGGAAGGATACTGAAGGTATTCAAAAATTAAAGGATCTGATTGCTTGCCAAGTAATTTTATTTTATTTATTTTTTTTTGTATAAAACCTGAACCAAAACTGTTACCACTTATCTATTTTAATTACTTTCTAATTTTAAGGTGTTTTAATATATTTTTTTTACTTTAATGTCAAAAAATATGAATTATATCACATGTGAATGTTTTTTTTTTCAAAAAATATTTTATAAGAGGAATTTTATTTATGAAATTAAGTGTGGAAAATCTTTTTATATCATTATTTTTCTGAACAGAAATTAAAAATAAATCTGTAGTAGTGCTTTATTGCCTTATACGATGCCTGATGCATGTGCATTTATGTGTATAAGGTACCATATTCTGAGGAAAGTACATTTTGTGTCATTGCAAATTTGCAATGTACAACTTCAGTTGGTCCATGCATAAATCTAACCTTGTCTGTAAGTTCCAGCATCAATTGTAATTGTTAATGAAATGTACTGTTAGAGTCTAGGACAGTTTTATGCCACATAAAATAGTTTTGTACCATCACTTTTTTGTAAAGATTGGTGCTTTTAATAAAAAAAATGAAACTAAACTTTTAAAAAATATATATTACATAATAAAATTAATTATAATCAATAGATAATTATAATCAATATGCACTATGTGATTCTGCGCAAACATAATGTCAAATATCAAATCTGTCATGTACCCACGTCAATGTACTGAATTGTTTATAGCATTTTAAGGAATTGCTTTTAGTTTTTCATTAGGTTTTCATAAGTTTGTGATGTAGAATATCTTTAGAGAAAACTAAATTATACTGTTGTTTTTACTTATGTCAATTGTTTGAATAACATGTAATATTACTATTCATGTTTCTTCAGCCATATATAAATTGAATTTGTAGTATGTTTAGCTTAGTAGATAATCATAAGAGATACACTCATGTATATTTAGTTTCATTATGCAAAATTTTCTAAATATAATTCTTCCTATATTGGCTGTACATATTCATACAGCATGTTCATGCTTATAGGTTCCTTTATTAGAGGCAGGCATAGCTATTCACAAACAAAAAGCTCCTGAAAGTTTAAAACCATTTCATCAACATATGGAAGAAGCATTTTTGAAACTTCGAACAAGTATTGAAGAAAAATATGGGAAAAAGGTATTTTGAATTTTTAGTACTGTAAAGATATTAAAAAGATAGATTAAGTTTTTAGTAAAAAGCAATTCAGTGAGAAATTGTTATGTTGTAAGTGGAAAAAGTTTCTCAATTACTATTCACAAAATCATTTCAAAGAAAAAATACTATCTTTCAAAAATTTTGTGTGAGTTTGATTTTTTTCTCTTAAATTTGATAATACTAACATTCTAGTGTATGAATTATTGGGAAATGTCTTGACAAAAAGTTTTGACCAAACAAAAGGCTCTTAAAAATACTTTTTTTTTTTTGGTTTATTTTGCTCTTTGTTTGGATGGAATAAAACTAAACATGAAATTAAAATATGGGTTGGCTTATAAACAGATCTGCTTATCTCAGGAAAAACATTTTTTATACATTTTCTGTTAGCCACGCACAAGTGATTTTAATCTTTTAACTTTTTGTATTTTTTTAGTGTAAACTTTATTTTTAAAAAATCACATAAATCTTTCAAAATCTGTGTCAAAATTTGAGTTCCTGAATAGTTTTTAGTAGTTATATGCATTCAATCTTTGAGATATTTGAATGCATATGATTATCATGTGAATTTTCCTTCACAGCATGACACAGATCAACGATCATGTGCTGCTTTTTTTTATTTTAGCATCTCTCCTTATTGAAAATAATCTTCCTTCACTCTTGATCTTGTTTCTTATTTACAGAGAAACATCAAGAAGCCATACTGTTTGCTAGAATTTTTAGCAAGTAGTACATGAATGAATTTCTCTTGCTCATTTTCCAGATGAAAAAAAAACATCAGAAAGAAAAGTGCACATAATAAGACTAGCATAGATAATGTGTGTATAAGTTAACAAATTAATGGAGTAAAAATATACTAGCTTCAGGTAGAGTTATTGGGGGGGGGGGACTATTGTCATTGGCATCTGGCATTTTATTTAACAGCAATTCGATTGGAAAATATTCCATTCATTTCCCCTACTTGACAACATTTTCACCCTTATTTTGACATGTTTGAAAAAATTACAGTTTTTTTTTTTCAATTTAATTTATTTACAAATTTTGAATTTTGGATAATTTTTGAAGAAATTTGCATTTATTGTTTTATACATAGATCGGCTTACATTTGAAAATATATGACAGTTAAAAGATTTTTTATTAAAAGATAGCTAAGAGATTTTAATTAGATTATTTTCTACTAATTTCAAATTTATTTTTCTGAGGTTGTGAAAAAGGAGTTCAAATAAGAATTGTTTTTCATTTAGATGAATAAAAGTTTAAAATGTTTTATTTTTAATGGTCAATTAATTTTTAACATCTTTAATTGTAAGTATAATTATGGCAAATTTTTTTGAGTGTTAGTGTTTTAATGAGGAAAATAATTTTTATCCTTTTTTTTTTTTTAAAGGAAATACCTCCTGAGTTACAAGAACGTGTTCCAGTTACTATTAGAAGAATGAAAACTACTCCTCCTAAGTCAAATAGCATTGTTGAGCGACTTTCAGATGCATCTAGTTTTACTTCTGAATCGTGAGTCAGCAGCATTGCATTTTTAGATAAAATTTGTTTTATATATAAAGTGTAGTTTTCATTGCATGATTTTTTTTTCATTTACAGCCCTAGAAAAAGTGTTCAGTCAAGTATGAGGTAAATAATTTATACTTTATCCCCATTTATCTTGCTTGTTATATTTTGTAAAATAATGAATAATCAATTTTGATATATGTCTTGTTCTTTAAAATTGATTATATAAAACTTATATCTGCTTATGTTATGAATTACTGAATACAAAACTCAGTATTTGAAGAAAATTCAAAATTTATTGTGAAATTTACTATATTGGACACTTTAAGTGCTTTATTTATCTATTCATGCAGTTGTATTCTGTTTTTTATTACAGTTTATACTTTAAAAATTTAGAGAACAAAATCATTTGTTCTAATTGTAATAAATTTAGTATAAGGCAGTTTAAATTTTTTTTAAAAAAATGCGGGCACATGGGATTTTTTCAAACTTAGAAAACTTTTTAAAAATAAAATTTCTTTATAAATGTTCTATTATGGAAATTATATCATTAATGATGGAAAAATAAAATAATATAATTTAAAATGATATCTAGTATTGGTTTTATATGTTACCAGACTGTCTTGTAATGTATCTCATAAGTATTAAATTAAATTTTTATTTTTAAGCATTGTATTACTTAATTTCTATTAGTGTTTTAATTTTATTTTTTAATATTTATTTTAAAACTTCTTTTCTTAGCATTTCATCTGTTCAGTCTTCTAAGATTTCTCCTAGTATTCGTGGAACATCAATTTTTGTAAAACCTATTTCCATTACTTCATCCTCTACTAAGAGTTCTGGGAAAAAGAATCGTGAAAGTTCTTCTTTAACCTTGAGACGAAGTTCAGGCCCTTCTATCTCATCACAAAACAGTGAGTCTCATTCACAATCACAGTGGTATGATATTTCACCTACAGCTTCCAAAGGAGAGGGTCCAGTGATAGAACTTAGTGAGCAGGTAAGAAAATTGAATTAACCAGTAAATAAAGCATGGTTTACATCCACTAATCCCCTGTAATTTGCATTTTTTAAGATTAAGTCACAATAAAAGTGTCGTTATTAAGGTTTATAAAAATATGTGATATGGAATTTAAATACATCTAGCACAAAAGTATTCTTAAGAATTTATTACATTTTTAAAGAAATTTTTTAAAAGTACTTGATATTTTAATGCTGAATTGTTTTTATATAAAAAAAAATGTCACATAAATAAAGTAATAAATCAAAATCAGAAAATATTTTGTAAAAATCTTGAAAATAAAAATAACAAATTCAGTTGAAAGAAATATTTGAGTGTAGAACATTTATAAAATAAGGAATAACTTAAAGTAGAAGTATTTTTTTAAAAATATGTAATTTATCCATTAAGCTTTTCTAAAATAACGAGAGAAAAAATTCAGATGAAAAAAAGACTTTTTTGTAAATAATTTTTTTTAATCAGAGGTTACATTCTTTTTTTAGAAGATTGTTTTCAAAAATAAGCAAGTAGGTTATCTATGTATTGTAGTAATTATTGACCTTATAAAATTAGAAACTACTCTTGTAGTCACATAAAAAATAATTTAATCAGTTCTTGAATACTTTTCTTATAGTTAACTCCACAACGACCTTTACGCTCTGAAATGGAAAAAAGGAACAGTCGACCATCCAGTGGGCAGTTCCGACATCAAACTCCTTCTCCTACTGGAATGAGCCGCTGTATGTTTTTTTTAAGGTTTTTCTAATATATATTTTAGGTTTTATATAATCTAAATAGAGGTTTTATTTTTGCAACATTCATATTATAAAATTCATAATAGATACATAAAAAAGGCATACCTTGTGGTTATGGTAATATTCTAATTTAACTCATGGGAAAGATATATTGCTTTCATTTAATATTACTTCTGTGAATTTTTTTAAAGAAATTATTTGTAAGTTATTTTTGAAAAATATGTTCCTTTTAAATACTATCAATTATTATTATTTTTCATCATATCATGTATTATTAACTTATACAGCATATAATTAGATTATTCAAAAAATGTATAAAATTTTGTTGAAAGTTTTAACACTCTCAAAGCACTAAAACTTTTTGCAGAATCATTTTGCATGCCAATAGAATGGAATTTTACTTTTGAATTATTTTTTGAACAATTAACATTAAAGAAGCTAAAAAATTGCTTGTATCAAATCTTTTTACTTGAGAATTAAACTTTATTGTGTATTATATTTGACAGCTCCAAGTGCCTCATTATACTCTCTGTCATTACCTTCTACTCCTTCAACTTTATCTTTTGTCTCACTTACAAATGCAACAGAAAATTCAGATGAGAAGCCTCCACCTTTACCACAAAAACAAGCTTATTCTGACTATACCAATATTACAGAGGACATGCAGTTCAGTTGTATTCCAAGAAAGAACTCTATGTCTTTAACATTACGAGCCAAAAATAAAGTGAGTTGCAGTTTGCTTAGTTTAATAAAAAAATATATAGTACATAATTAATTCATGTTTAATCTTTGACATCGCTTAAACATTAAGAATTGTCTCTGGCAAACATTGAGAGTCATGCATCAATTATGTTTTTCTTTTGAATGCTCAAGGTTCTCCCCGTTGTATTGGTATAAGAAAACCACACTTCCATGGAAAAGGAAAGTGTATATCAAATTCTGTTTTATTTGTAAGGATCAGTGTTATAGGTCACTAAAAAGGTTATGTTTTAATGATTATGTTTTATTGATAGTATGTATAAATAAAGCTCTTATTTATCATACACTGTAGTCACAAACTTTTGGGATTTTGCCAAATATTTTAGTGATAACTCAAAGGAATAATTATTTTATATTGTGGAATAAATTAGTGATGGGTAACAAAAAAGCAATCTGTTCTTTAAAAAAAACAAAAAAAAAAACTTTTTGATGTCTAAAGATTCAATAAGCTATTTACTAGTCCTCCTGTATTGTTCATCCAATATAGCAATTCCATAAGCTGCTCTCTTCAGTTTCAATCTTATCATTTACTGAGCATTCAGTTCATCTGTTCTTAACATGCTATAATGAATTCATTTGTTCTTTTTATTTTGTGATTAGCTCAAAGGGGTTCATTTTTACCATGTGCTCTGACACTTATATACTATTAGATTTGAGCTTTTCATGTACACATCAAAAATATACAGTTTCAAATAAACAATTTTATTATATTTTCAAATATTAAAGCTGTATGATTTTATAGTTTTGAGTCAAAATTTTTATCAAATAAAATAGTATTCAAATTTTTTAAAAAATTGTGAAAAATAGCATTTAAATAATTACTATATGTCATAAATAAATTGTATTTTTATTACTGATGTAAAATGTGTGTGATATGTAAGCTTACAAAAATTTTAATGATTTATGTATGCAATTCTGATTATATTTAAGAGTGAAAATGTTTAAACCCGCGGTCACTCACACCTGTTTTTCTGTCATCGTTACTCGCGGGGTGTAGAGAACATCCCAAACCTTTAACACGTTTATTTAAATATGAAAAACAAAATAAGTCAATAATGATGCACATTTGTAAAATACAAGATGTTTTCTGTATGATACAAATAAAAATATTAAATTTATTTTATACAAATTAGACTGAAATTATTTTAAAATAAACCTGCAAAATTTTCATTTTAAAATACATAATTTTGTATTTTTTGTAAACCACACAAGTAAAACGTTTATACCAGTAATAAACTTACTTCATAATTAATGTTATGGATAGTAGAAATTAAGAAACAAATATTTTAATCATTTTTCAAACATGCAGAGCAGACTGTAAACATAACTCAATAGCTCGCGGGGAGTTCTCAGTATCCCAGATAAAATTTTTGAAGGTCGTTATGTTCCAATCATCCTAGCGAGAATGATTGCATCATGCCTGAAGGTTAAATGGCCTAAAATGAGCAGCTACTGAAAAAATCGCAGTTCTGCGCATTCTTTTTGATTTCCTAGGAGGCTTTTCTTGTTCTTGGGGTGTACAGAGCACCCTGCGCGAGTGATCGCGGGTTAATATAAATTATATGCTTCAATGTGATCATTTGTTATTACTGTGTTATGTAAAACTGCTGCAATTTTTAGTAATAGCTCTTGTTATTTATGCAACAAGATACCTTGGAGCATGTGTAGAATTTTGATAAGATCATTCATTCCTAGAGCTTGCATTTTAATTTTGATTTATTTATGTTTGGTGTTTGATATGCAGAATAATAAAACTATTATTTTTTTCTTTTAGCCCCCTCCACCTTTACCCATGAAAGAAGGTTCTTTATCTCCTGTTCAGAAATCAACGAATACTGATTCAGAATATCCTCCTGAACTTCCCAAAAGACCTCATATAAAACCCCCTGTAGAAGTTTTGGATAGTTGATCCAGTATTCTAGTCAAGCACACTTCATTTGCCAAATTCACACAATGTGTCATAACTGTGATGTAGTTATTCTAAAAAGGTATCAATCTTTGTAATTTACCTTTTTCCCTCTCTCATGGTCTCTGAGAGTCAGTGATATTCATGTTGAAGTCATCAAATCTATATATTTTGAATCGCATATTACTTTTATTAATTATGAAAAATTTTATATGGATGATATTTGCTCATCTTTGTATTTGTTTCTGTATAATTTTTCAAAAATATTTTTTGTTCATTATTGTTTTGAATATCAGCTGCCATAAAATGTTACAAATGTAGATAAATATTAGTGTCATACGTACATTTATTTAAAGCACCAAGTATTTTTTTTTTTTGTAGTTATAGATGAAAGATTTATTTATAAATATATTTGAAGCAAAACAGTTACTATTTTCGTTTATAACCAAGAATAGAAATCTCAAAAACTGTACATAATTGTGTCCAAAACGTTTCATTCGCTGTATGCAAAATATTAATTTTTAATGTTAAAAAATATGTGCCAAGACAAGGAAATTTTTTCTGTTTTATTTTTTACATTTTCTTGAAATGAAATTTTTATTGCAGTTGACAAAACACTTTTTAAAAAAGTAATATTTTTGTTAATTATTGTTTTTAATATTAAAATTCTTAAGACTTTTACTACATTATTTTTCTCTTGAAGTTAATCTTTTCAAGTTCTTCTGGCTGAATTTTTAAGTTTAGTACTTAAAGAAGGCCTAAAGTGTAGCGTAATATTAATGATTTGTTTTATTTTCTAATATAATTTTTTTTCTTCATGAAAATATTTCAAAGAGCACAAACTCTTATGTTTATTAAAAGAATCATAAAGAGAAAATTCTCCTATTTTTTTCTTAAATCTAATTAAAATTTTAATTTTAGCATGATTGCTTCACATTAGAAGTATTAGTAGGAGTAACAGTAGTATTAACAACAGTAGTATATTATATCTTCATCAGGTTTTTTTTATTTGATTTCATTGATACATTCATGTAATTTGTAACATCCTTTAAACTTGGTTGTATTGTATATTTGTATTATTTCTTTTTTTTTTCTTTTCATATTTCGATTTTAAGCTTTTACTTTTCTTTTATTAAATAGTTTCATATTTACAAATTTTAATTACCTCATATTTGAAAACAATACATTCCTAAATTAGTATATTAACTCTTGAAAATATATTTCAATTGTATAATTAAAAAATTAAATAATGTTAACCCTACTTATGGTCACTTTCTTCTATACTTTTTTCTTAATGTTGAAAACTATAGCTTTGCTCTACTTCTGTTTTTTAAACTTAAGATGAAAATTTTTAAAATTTTCAATAGGTGATGTATTTGTAATAGATTTAATAGAATCAATTAAAAATGTGTGAGGAGGGAAGAGGAATACACCTTTGTTAAAATATTTATCCAGTATTGTTTTTAGTCATTTTATTATAAAGATGGATTATTGATTTATATTGACAATTATGTGTTATTAAGTTCCTTACTTATGTTTTGCATTTACTTTTGTTTACAGAATAAGAGAGATACATTTAAACTTAGCATAAAAATCTGGCTTGGTGGTACAATGAAAACTATTTTAACTTGTTTGCATTTTCAACATTGTCCTTGATTTCTTTTTTTGTTGCAATCCATTTTAATTTTTTATTTGTGTGTGTATTTCAACATTGCTTTTTTTATTTTTGTTTTGCATACTGTATTATGACTTGAATATTTTTTTCTCTAAAAGATAATTAATACATTATGTATTTGTGTTTAATTGTATCTAATAAACATGTGTTCAATTTATTTTGTTATTTAAAAGAAAATTATTAATGAAAAATTTATTAAAAGGAAATCAAAATGCATTTTATATAGTGTATAATTTTATTATTTTCTGTGTGCATTGTCTTAAGATTCTGTATTATTTTAACTTGTATTCATATATTTTTGTTTTGTTTCAGCTTATTTATAAGAAGGGAGAGAATGTTTTTATTATGTTTTACAAAAGCCATTTGTAGGGAAAAGGTTCTGATTATGTAGGTTGTAATATTTGCTCAAAAATTTGTTTAATTCCAGTTTTTAAAATTAATTTCTCAGTTGTTATACTAATTATTTTTAAATATTTGCAATTGCTGTTATGTTGCATTTTCAGTGAGTGCAAGTTTTAAAGTAAATTCTTTTTGCTGGTTTACATTTTTATAAAGCAAGGACTTAAATTAATGAGTAATTTTCTAATACCACTAAAGTAAAAAAAATAAGCTAATATAATTAAAGTATTAAAAATATATTGTGTGCAGTGGCTAAATAGAAAGAAATATTTTTAAACATGGAATATTAAGGAAATAGATTCTTTCTGAGAAAGGATGACTTTCTGAGAAACAATGTTGTAGTTATTAGATATATTATTCGAAATTTTATCATAGATTTATGTATGTAGCTTAAATGTTTTGTTTGGTTACCTATCAAAATTATCTTTTTATTTTACAAACTTAAACATCCTTGTATGCTTTGTTTTGTAACTCATATCATAAAAACAATGTGAAATAGTAAATCTGGCTTAAGCATAAGTTATATTAATATATTTAAGTGTGTAAAATGGCCTTTTTCCCCTCTAAAAATGAAAGATATTTGCTATTTCATGTTAAATGTTAGCTTCCAGTTTAATTTAATCCATCTTAATTACTCTTCTCTGTATTTAATCATATTTGATAATTAATATTGAAGAAGGATGGTGATTTTTATGATTGTTTTTATAATACAAGATTTTTTTAATCAAATGAATTTTTAAAAATTGTGTACAAGCCTTCCATTGATTAATATATTATCTTTTTTTATGAAAGCTTTATCTTTTTTTATGAAAGTTTTATTTAATTTCTTTAACTACCAAAGTGAAGCATTAACAAAAAAATTAGGAAATACTTTAGCAAATTAAATTTACATGTAAATTACTTTGGAAAAAATAGGCTTTTCTTTCTGTCACATTTAATTTTACAATAAATTAAACTATACATTTGTAATTTCACTTTGATTCAACGTGAATGTATGTATTTTCTCTAATTACTTAAAAATTAAAATTTTTTATAAAACCTTAAAAAAACTTCGGAAAATAGGATTGTGTGGCTCTTACATCAGTATTTTGAATAATTTTAAGGTCATTAATATTTTTTATTTGATAAGTTTTCATATTTTGTTTTATAAATCTTGTCTGGTCATATTAAATAAACATTTACCAAAATTGATTGTCTTGTAATATAGTTAGTAAAAAAAAAAAATATTTATCTCATGAAGTTATTTCTTCCTATTTACTTAAATTTTTGTGTGCATTACTTCTGTTGTACATATTTTTCTGTACATAAAATTATAGCCTTCTAAAGCAAATAATCAGAATGTAAATTACTTAAAAAAATTTTTTTAAGGACAGGCAAGTCTTTTATTTTTTAGAAGTCAACTTTTTTTAATTTATTTTTTTGCTTAGCTAATTTTTTTTAGACTTTTTTAAGAAATGCAAACATAAAATATATTTGTCAAATTTTGATTGGTGTATTGTTTTCTCAAAATGTGAGATTTTATAAAAAAATTAAAAATTGATTACACGTTTTTGCTTTCAACCTCTTCTTGGTCAGTGTTGCATCTCCATGTTTGTCATTTTTGTGCTCATACAATCATCCTCGCAAGGAGGAGAAGATTTCCATCCTTGAAACTGATTTTGTTGTTACTTACATGTCTGTTTAAATTCCATGATTTTTTTAGTATTTCTTAATATTTCTAAGAGATGATGCAATTAATCCTATTTTCATCGCAATTTTCACAGTGAGACTACCTTTTGAATTGAAATCAAAATCATTTTGTACTCTCTGTAATTTCACTTTTACTTGTGTTAATTTTTGCATGTCATAATAACTTTCACGAGGAATTCATTGAGTGATTTCGAGAACAACTGAAAGAAACCATTTGAGACATTTTTGATATTCATAGCCAGAATTTTGTTTGTCAAAATAAGTAAAATAAATCTACAATAAGTTATTTTAATGTAATTTTCTGCTCTGACATCCAAGGCAGATTGTAAAGTTGTTTTTTGTAATTTTTTCAAAAAAAATTGTTGGCATTTATTTTAAACACCTTAAAAACAGTAACAGTGATATATTATCAGAGTGTACTTTTTAAGTCTAAAACTTAAAGGCATTACAGGGATAACTGGAGATTATTGGATGAGACATCACATATATGACCACTGGTAGGTGAAGCAAAAGACTGCTTCCTGATAAAAAGTATTCCCCTTTTTTGAATTTAGAATGGAATATATATTAATTTTCAGCAGTAAAAAAAAAACTATTTTGGGGTCGGAAATTCGAAGAAAAAAAAAATCTGGCTAAGAAGAGGTTAATAGGAAATTGGAAAGAAAGTATTTCCACTCTCAAATACACATACACATAAATTGTAATTAAATTTACAATTTTCTGAAATTTAATTTATTTCTAAATATGGAAAAAGTTTTCAAACCTTAAAGTTTTTTCTTGTTTCCAAATCGTTAAAAGTTAGAATTCTACACATGTGTTATTTTTTCTATTCATTTCTTTGTGGAAATATTTTCTTATTTTTCTTATCTCTTCAATTAAAAAATGTAATAAAGTTTGTATGAATTTCGAACTTTTAAGGAAAGAGGTAGTTTTTAGTTTCAAGTTGCATTTCATATTTTTTGTTTTCATTGACTACAAAAGAAAGATTTTTTTTTTTAAATGGTCATTATTTTGGTGCACTTTCACTTATTATTTTTTTTTTCACATTCCTACTTTACTAGAGAGTTGTTATATTTTATAATGCATTTAAAAGAGTTTTATAAGTTTATTTGTTGTAAGTGAATATAAGTTTGATGAGTAAAATGTTGTGAAATAAATGTATTTATACATGTAAATATTCTTTTTCTTGTTTTGTTTATTCAATACAAAAAAAATTCATTTTCTAAAAAAAAGAAACAAAGAAAAATGTGTGTATGCTTATGACCACATGATAGAAGTGAAAACTTAAAATTTTGTAATGTTATTTTAGGCATTAGTTTGGTGAATAAAAAACAAGGGGATATTAGTATTTCATATAAAATTATTTATGTCTGTACTCATAAAGTGATATTTTTGCAAAATATACAATCATTTTTGTGAATTAATTGTATTCTAAGAAGGAAACAATAGATTTATAGTATCTGGAATAGGTTATAAAAACACTTTAGATTCAAATTTATTTAAGAAACTTTAAAGAAAACTTCGTCAAGCTTTGTTGTGCTTTTGCTTGGATCATTTGACACAATAAAATTGAATTTTGATTTTAAAAAACAAACTGATGTTTTTTATTTGTCTTTTGAAGAATCTACATTAAAATCCCCACTTCAGTGTAGGCAACTAAATTTTTTGTGAATGAATTCGATAATTTTGTCTACACTTTGATTCAGTGAAATATAACTAGCAACCATTAGAACTATTTGTCCATTTTCTGCTCTACATTTTGCTGCATAAATTTCTCTGATACATGACTGATTAAACCCAAATGATTCTATAGTATTTGATGCTATGTCCATTCTCTATATGGTGTAATAAAATGAATTATAAGGAAGTACATGCACATTGAATAAAATACGAATCGGTAATTGAATAAATAAATAAAACAGGGAAATATAAAAAGCAAACATTAATTTAATTGGCCTTAAATTTCTTCACTGTGCTATTTTGAATAATTATTTAAGCATATATTCTTGAATGTAATGAGTATTTTTTTAAAAATATGAAAATGCACGTGTGTTACATTTAACAGAAGATGAATGAAATGAATGCAAGACATTCCACAATTTATGTTATTTCATATATGCTTCTGTTGTGTCCTTCCCGCAGGGAAGGAATGAAAGTTGCCATTGCCTGTGAGACAGGTTGGACTTCTAAACGATAGATGGCGCCACCACCTATCTCCACCTCCACAATTTTGGCATGGAACTGAATGGGAGGGAAATATTCTCCAGCCCCCTGCACTCGTGGTTTCTGCTGCGACCGCCCACAAGACTTTCGGACCCACTGATTTAACGAGCACGTACTCAGTCTATACTCGGTGGTATTTAGTGGCATCGGGCATCGAACCCAGGCCCTCAGGTCTAGAGTCCGATGATCTAACCGTTAGGCTACCCACGACCCCTATGCTTCTGTTATGCTTGTAAAGCAAGATAATTGGCAATCAACTTTAAGATATTTTGACTCAAATCTTTTCAATATCAACAAATTAAAAATAAAATAATGCGTTGAAATTATTTTCATAACAATATCTATAAGCATTTTTAAACCTCTATCTAGAAGACTCAAATATTTTGTCCCTTTGACATTTTCTAAATCGAAATTGATTTTATCTACAGGAAATATATATTTGCAATCGGGTTATTCGAATTTTATATTATGCACCTAGTAACCCGCTATATACATTAAAACTTGATACTCCTCTACATAAATATCATCTGATTTATTTTTAAATTCTCTAGGAATTGTCTTTTTCGAAGTTTGTATCAACTGTTCATCTTTCGGGAAACAAAAACTAACTATATAAACACACAAGAGGGAAGGCTGAGTATTACTCAAAATCCGGGGAAAACACATCACCTTTGGTCACGTGATTTCTTTTTAGTGGTGTGTATGTCGCGGACTATTGAATCTTGACGAAAAAAGCCAAATTGCATTACATTCCCGAACGTGACACTTTATTCAAGTTCATTCTTTAGCAAAACATGCCTAAAGAAGTTATCACATCAAAAACTGATATTTGTTATCTAAAGTATTTTCACTTTTAATACAAAAATGTACTGTGAAACATACTCAATATTTTTTAGTTCTAACCAAAGTTTTATTTTTATATTTTTTTTTCATTGATTTCTTGACTTGAAAATATTTCTCCGATTGTTTTTCGATGGTTTTACCTGTTATGTATTGATATAAGTTGGAATCATTAAAAAATTTATAATTCCTACCAAAATTATATGAAACTAAAATATTTATATTTTAATATATAAAAAACAAAAACTATTCTCTAATTTTTTGGATAAATAGAAACATTAATTATTTTTAAGTTTACATTTGCCATAATTAAGCTACATATTTGTTGATAAGAATTATTTAACTGGGAACTGAAATATATATCTATATATATAAAGGAGAAAAGCGACTCACAACACACACACACTCACTGACTGACTGACTAATCACGAAATCTCTGGAACTATTCAACCTACAGACTTGAAATTTGGTAGACATGTTCCTTTGATAGAGTAGACATCAGCTAAGAAAGGATTTTCCGAAATTCGAAACGCAAGGGGCGTTAAGGGCTTTAATAATAATTGTTTCCATGTTTAAATTACTTGATGTACAATCTTGAAATTGGGTAAGCGGATTCCTTTCAGAGAGTAGAGATCCGCTACAAAATGAGTTTGCTGAAAATCGACCCCCAAGTGGCGTTGCAGGGGCGTTATAGATAATTATTTCCATTTTTAAACTATTTGACGCACTGTCTTTAAATTTGATATATAGATTCCTTTCGTAGAATAATGATCAGTTACAAAACGGGTTTTGTGAAAACAGACTTCTAAGTGGCGTTGCGGGGGATTAAGGGGCGTAATAGATAAATATATCCGTTTTTAAACTACTTCACCTACCTGCTTGAAAATTGGTAGGTAAGTTTCTTTCCTGGAGTAAATATCCGCTACAAAATGGGTTTTGGGAAAATTGACCCCCAAGGGGTGTTGCGGGGGCGGGGGTTTAAGGGGCGTTATAAATTCCTATTTTTAAGTTATTAGACGTACAGTCTTGAAACTTAGTAAGCAGATTCCTCTCATAGGGTAGAGATATGCTAAAAATGGGTTTCGTGAAAATTGCTCCCAAGTGGCGTTGAGGGGACTTAAGGGGCGTTATAGATAATTATTTCCATTTTTAAACTATTAGACGCACAGTCTTTATATTTGATAAAGAGATTTCTTTCATTGAGTAGATATCAACTATAAGAAGGTTTTGTGAAAACAGACCTCTAAGTGGCGTTGCAGGGGAATAAGTGGCGTAAGAGATAAATATTTTCGTTTTTCAACTATTTGACCTACCTGCTTGAAAATTGGCAGGAATGTTTCTTTCATGGAGTAAATATCCGCTACAAAACGGGTTTGGAGAAAATTGACCCCCAAGGGGTGTTGCGGGGGTTAAGAGCAGATATAAATAATTATTTCTTTTTTTAAACTATTAGACTCACAGTCTTGAAATTTGGTTAGCAGATTCCTCTCATAGGATAGAAATACACTGCAAAATGTGTTTTGTGAAAATCGACCCCTAGGTAGTGTTGCGGGGGTTCAAGGGGCGTTATTGATAATTTTTTTGCATTTTTAATTAATTGGACGCACAGTCTTCAAATTTTGCTAAGCAGATTCCTTTCATAGAGTGCAATTCCCCTACAAAATGGGTTTTGTGAAAACAGACCCAGAAGTGGCGTTGCGGGGGCTCAAGTGGCGTTATAGACAATTATCCCCATTTTTAAACTGTTAGACGTACAATCTTGAAATTTGATAAGCAGATTCCTTTCGTAAAGTAGAGAACCGCTACAAAATGGGTTTCGTGAATAACAACTACTAAGTTTAATTTCGGGAGATTAAGAGGCGTAATCGATAAATATTTCCATTTTTAAACTACTTGATCATCCTGCTTGAAAATTGGTAGGCATGTTCCTTTCATGAAATAGAGTTCCTCTAACAAAGAGTAAAATGAAAATTGACCCTAAAGATGTTTGCGAGGGGTCAAGAGGAGTTACAGAAAAAAATTCCTGTTTTTAATTGTTAGACCCATATACTTGAAATTTGTTAAGCATGTTTCTTTTGTTGAATAGGGATCCACTAAGAATAAATTTTAAGCAAATCAAGTTCTGGGGGTTGCAGGGGTTACTGGGACGTATTGACAAAAAAAAATTACTTTTTTCGAGCTACAAGGACTATAATAATGAAATTTGGTTTGCATTTTTCTTTTGTTGAATTGAAATCCGCTAAAAGCGGTAATTTTGGAAAACGGCTCTCAACGGGATTACGGGGATATTTATAGTAAAACTTTTGCTTTTTTCTGTTAGATTTAGACTTGAAATTTGGCTTGCATGTTCAATTTACGGAGTAGAGATCCACCGAAAATTGATTTTGCGGGAATCCACTTGGTTTTTGAGTTACGAAAGAGCAAGCATCATTCTATGCTTCAATTTTAGAGATTTTTAGAATATACAAATTAGATGAGTTCTGCCCTTTTTTTTTATTAACAGGTGACAGTTACAGGTATAAGTATATTTTTCAATTCAATCAAATTCTTAATGCTAGGACTTAGATATCAATAATTTATACATATATATAAGCAGTAAAAGTTTATAAAACATCATGAAATACCCAGCGAAGCGGGCGGGTAACAGCTAGTATATATATAAAGGAGAAAAGCGACTCACACTCATTGCGATATCTCATTAACTATTAGACCTACAGACTTCAAAATTGGCAGGAGTGTTCCTTTCATGGGAGCAACGATCCTCTAAGAACGAGTTTTGCAAAAATTGACCCCCAAGGGGCATTATCGATAAGTTAAGGGGCATTATCGATAAGTGTTCCTGTTTTTGAACTATTAGACCAACAGACTTGAAATTTGGAAGTCAGATTCCTGCCATAAAGTAAAGATTCGCTACAAAAGAGGTTTTTCAAAAATCAACCCCAAAAGGGGGGGGGGTTAAGGGACATTACAAGAAATACATATTACCGTTTTTGAACTATAAGACCTAAAGACTTGAAATTTGACGGGCATGTGCTCCTTTCATGGAATAGAGATTCTCTACAAAAAGTTTTGTGATCATCAATAGGGGGGGGGGGATTGCGAGCGGTAAGGGGCGTGACAGATAAATATTCCCGATTTTTAACTATGAGACCAACAGACTTAAAATTTAATTGATAGTTTCTTTTCATGAAGTAAAGATTCGCTATATACAAAAGAGTTTTGCGAAAATTGTACCCCAGAAGGGGTGGATAAGGTGCGTTATAGATTAGAATTCCTGTTTTTGAACTGTTAAACGCAATCGCTTAAAATTTGGCAAGCATGTTTCTTTTATTGAATAGAGATTCTCTGAGAACGGATTTAAATATATATATTGGACGCCTCAATTTTTTCCAGTTTCTAAATTTGTCTCAGACAATCTGCCAAGAAATTGACGTTTTAACCTACGTTCTACGTTTAAATGCCCTTTATTCAGATTTTGAAACTAGGTTTGAGAATGCTTCGACTATTTTTTTAGCTAATACCACAGTGGACTATTGATTAAAAGGGTCATACTGGGGGAAAATGTCAGATTACAAGAGGAACTGATCGGAATGGGCACTAACGAAGAACTTGAAGTAAATTTTAGAAACGAATATCAACAATTTTTGGAAACATCATATTCATCCATCTCATTAAAAGCATTTATGTGTTGTTCAGCTACTTTATGAAACAGTTATTTTATCTATAATTAAATTTTTTATTTAATTCATTAACATGTGCGTCTCAAGTTTTTAAACACTATACTTAGGAATTTAAATCATTTAAAGTAAGTAGCTCTACACCCGCTGTTAAAAAGACATTTAAATCGATAAATTTTCAAAAATTCAATATTAGGTAAGTAGGGTTCTACCCCAAAACGAAAAACATGGTAAAGGGTGAAAGAGACAAAGAAGTTCAGGAACCTCTGAGTTAAGCAATCAGAATTAAGATATTGTAAAATGAAATTAACATTTCTCTAAATCCAGTACATACTTTGTTCTCATTATTTTACATAAAGTACTAATTTTTAGAATGTATTCCTACTCTATTCAATTTATTCTATGACAGAATCCCCCCCCCTCCCATAAGACGTATTTTAACTAATTTATACAAACATCCACTCTTTGAAGCATGAATAAGGCGTTTTAATTCATAATAATAGTTCAAATTTTTTTTAATATTAAAGTTACTTGAGAATATTTTTTCTTTGAGGAATATTGTAAACCTGAAGAATTTTCACTACTCATACTGAAATAAAAAGTTTAATCAATATTTTTGTAATATTAAAAAAAAAGAGGTTATATATATTATTCTAAATTTCTTAAATATAAAAACATCTTTTAATTAAATAAACCATACTAAAAAATTGTTAATTTTTCTTGTTATGGCTATAGTTAAATAATACTAACGTTTGTATTAGAAACATCATGTTACTTTCTTTAAAAGGGGGATTTACATAGGAATTGAATTATGTACCCAAATTACTATTTTTTACTCTTTCTAATGTCTTCATCTTAGACTTTTTTAAAACGCCAATCCTGTAATAATATTATGTGAAATACGTTTAACAAATACAACAAGTGTCTTGTACAGTGCCGGTTTATCCATTGGGCGCCCAGGGATCTGGAGGGTCCCAGACAGGCCCGAATAAGCTGGACTTAACCAGATTTTTTGGGTATAAATTTCGATCCTCCATTGCCAAGGGGACCTGTAGATCTTCTACGCCCAGGGCTCGAAATGAGCTTAAATCGGTACTGGTTTTGTAGCCTTGTAATAGTCAAGGGATTATACAAAACATGAAATTTTTCTACCCGGAAGCAATTGTTTCGAAAATATTCACTCGCAATCTAAGCAAATGAAGATTTCTCGATCAATTTATTAGACGCTCTTAGATCTAAATAAAATATATTCTCTAATAAATTTCAATTTGTTGAATATATGGGGATTTTTTTTTATTAGGATTCTTTAACACAAAATTTTTTAAACACGAAAAAATATCTCAGTTTCGTGTTAAACTATTTTCTCTGTACATATCTTTACCTAAGCACTTTTCCCTTTTCGAATAGTAAATTATAAATGAGAGAAAATAAATTTTTGTTTCAAGACTTTTTGAGTATTTTTCTAGAATAGTATTTTTAAAAAAAAGGAAACCGAAAAAAAAATGCCTTTTTTGAAATAAGTAAAATTTTTCAAAAGTGCATAGTAATACATTAACAAATAATATGACTAATTTTCATCTTGCCAGCTGAATGATATCGGATCAACGTAAATAGTTCTAATTCGACTTTAAAATTTAACAAATCAACTTTATTCATTTAAAAATGAAACATTTATTAAAAATGTAAAGAAATATCTTTTAAATCTATCTCCCCTAGGGCTGTAGCCTTGGATTCTTGCTTTTTGCTTTATCTATTACTGGCCCTTTGTAGTAGTTTAAAATTCTCGAGTACCCCCCCCCCTTTTTTTTTATTTACTGAAGACTTAAAATTGTTTAGGCTGGCTCCATCTAATATCGAGGCTGCTTGTTTACTAAGTAATCTGGATAATTTTCTTACAATGATCCCTGTATAACAGGTTACATTCAAATATTGAAAAGTGTAGCATTTTTAGCTATACTGGGATTCGCAGTCTGTATTTTATTCTTATCTGATTAATAATATCTACATATTTCGCTAGATTCAGTTACTGATCTTGGCTTTGTAATTTATTCTAAGCTTAATTTTACGCAATATATATAAAGTCCTATATTTTTAAACTATCCGCTCGAAGCGTTAATGTTGCAGCTATCTTTAGGAAAAATTTAATTACAAAAAATAAAATCGAAATTCTTGAAAAGGGAAAAACTGGATTTATGAGCTTTTTGTTTAACAGAAAAAAAATCACTTTTATTCGCAGGATTTATCTTATTTACACAATGTTTTTGATATTCCAAATTTGAAATGACGATAATTTTTTTAAAAATAAAACCATCAAAAATATGATTGATTGCGCTAGTATTTTGCTGTTCCTTTTTCTAAACCAGAGAGAACTTTAAGAAACAATTGTTTATTTGAGAATAAATTTATCAAATGAAAATTTATTAATTATTTTTTACTGCATAAAATTTATGAAACTTTTTAACGGGTTTTCTGAAGAGCTTGGCATTTTTAATGTTTTTAAATATAAATTTTGAAGACTTTCGAATTCTTAATATGCATTTTTTCAATTCTTACTGTTAGCTCACTTTCTCCCTATATATATATATATCTTGTTCAAATTTTCAATCGTTAATAAAATACTTTCTATTCATCCAATCAAGTTCAAATAAATTTTTTAAACTTGTAGTGGATGGCACTTGATGTTAATACAGTTTTTTTCAAATATTAATTCATTAAATACCGGTTAATTAAAAAAACTAATTACCGATTTTTCAGCCAAACTGGGTGTGCATTGTTTCAACAATGCAGACAAATGCTCTTTTTTCAATTCCTACTATTAGTTCACTCTCTTCCTATATATATATATATATATATCGTTCAAATGTTCAACCGTTAATTAAATACTTTCTATTTATTCATTCCAAGTAGGAATTCACTTAATTTTTTTTTATATTAGTTGTTTTTTCATCAATGTTCTTTTGAATTCCTTCGTGTAATCTTCTTTACTGACTGTTTATTTTTCAATTGTGTTCAGTAATATTTTTTATAGTTTTACTGGTCGTTTTGTGTCATGCACTCCGTAATTGGCAACTATTTTCTCTATAAAATGCATTTTCTTTAAATAAATAAAAGTATACATACATCATTAAACTTCTTTGTATGTCTTCTAATCATGTAAGGAAAAAAAAAAGGTTATCCCTATTATACAAGACTAAAATTTTATGTGAATAAGATTATTCCGCACTAGGCAGAAAGAATCGTGAATTTGTTACAAGTAAATTTAATATTTGATTCCGTAAAGACCAATAAGAAATGAATTTAAAAATAAGTAACCATCTCGAGAGGGTTTTATTCTTCATCTGATTTGAAATCAAATTTTAAAGGTCAGTGATAGGTTCTTTTGTATGGCCCAAAAGGAAAATTGATTCCATTAATCAAAATCATAGGAAAAGTGGCATCTTGGAATGAGACAGAAATGGTCCATTGTTATAGAAGAAAAATTAAATTTTTCTTAGAACTCTCTTCTCTCAGTAGAATATAAAAGGAATGTGATTTACAGATTCAAGTGCCTTTTTAGTCATTAGATAATAGCAGGGGAGAAACGTACACCACCGCATCGTGTGGGGGACCCAGGATTCTAAGAGGCACAAGGCCTATGTATGCTATGGTTTTGAAATCCTTTGTAAGCTAAGAAAGCAAACATGACTTTGCAGGAGGGGGGCGGCTAATATTCTCCATTACGCCATTGGATCATTATACAAAATTAGATGTCTATCACAAGTTGTACTCGTGTAACTGTAGAGTAATAATGACTTTAAATAAATCATTTTCTTAACATTTCTCTT
The DNA here is from genome assembly GCA_019973975.1 of Trichonephila clavata. Classification (NCBI taxonomy): domain Eukaryota; kingdom Metazoa; phylum Arthropoda; class Arachnida; order Araneae; family Nephilidae; genus Trichonephila; species Trichonephila clavata. The sequence continues at coordinate 88,746 of BMAO01001178.1, forward strand.
ATTATAATAAATAACTTTAAAACTATATTTACCCTGGAAAAAGGGTTGGCAGAACTAACCGATTTATCATTGGATGAAGAAACAGCCAGATTTTTGGTTAGCATTGTATATGAAGAACGAAGGTGGCATCAAATCTCCTTTGAAACTTCAAAGCCCATTCCCGGTTAATCGTCTTATTCTGATTAATATAGTCATCACAGAAAGAACTACTTGGAATTCCTGTTTCTCCATGCATGAATAATCTGTTTCAACAGTTAAGAATTCCTTTCTTACCTTTACTCGTAAGGATTAAACACCCCATTCTGCACAATGTGGCTCGTTCATAGGGCTTATTACGCGTTCATAGGGCCATGGACGTCTTAAGGCATGGGATAACTGGGCCTGGGCCTCGTTTTGTTCTCGACTCTGTTTTGCCAGATAACTTTAATGGTCAAATATTATCCCCGTATATATTCTCTGCAAAACAGGGACTTTCAAACTATATGTCATCTAGCAAAATTGGTAAAACTGTATTATTATGTGGTGACCGTTGTCCATGTTCAGGCCAATTAATAATACCATAAACAATCATTCAACTCATTTAGTTGAAAAGCGGCCAACGGTCGAGCGAGTTTGTGCCTAGGTTTTTGAGAATGCACATTTATTTGTTTCAAATTACCATTTGAACAAGTATTTGAAATTACATGCTACTGTCTATTTTTAAAGTTCTCAGGTAGATCCTACTTTTTCATAGGGGCTCAAAGCCTCAAAAAATCTTCTCTGTCCCCAGGGCCTCAAAGAGCCTTAAGACGTCCCTGCATAGGGTTTCGATGCTTACAACTTTCTTTCTTTTTTTAAAGTTTATACAATTCATTTTCTCTCTTAAAATCTGAATTTAAATAAACTAAGTCTACTTACTATTAATTTCATAACGAAATTAGGTGTAATTTCAAGATATTTATGCTTATTTCTTTAAAAATACCAAATGCAAGTATATTTCATTCATAAAAACTTTCACTATAGGGAGTATAGTTTAAGTTGGCACTCATTATATTCAAAGCAATACTAATGCTACCAGTGACAGACTTTGTAGCCTTGAACTTTGGTGAAGTGACGAGGATGAAATCTGAGCTAGTGGCCAGCTCTCAAAACCAGACACCATACTAAGCCGAGGACTATGAGCTTGACAGATTTAATTTACATCAGTTCCTATACATGAAAAATATGGGGAGGTGAGTAGGGACGTCTTAAGGCATGGTCCAACTGGGCCTGGGGCTCACTCTCGGTGGGGGCCTTGTTTCGTTCTCAACTCTGTCTTAATAAGATCATGATCCGGATAATTTTAATGTACTCAAATATTATTCCTGTACATATTCTCCGGAAATCAGGGAATTTCAAACTACCTGTGTCAATTAGAAAAAGTGGCAAAACTGTATAGGGGCCTAGTCCATGTCTAGGCCTAGGCCTAATACTATAAACAATCATTCAACTTATTTAGTCGAAAGGCGGTCATCGGCCGAACCGGTTTGTGCCTAAGTTTTTGAGATTATGAGTCTTGCATGTTTATTTGTTTCAAATTACTGTTTGAACGAGTATTTGACTGTGCGTGACATATACTATATAGTTTTAAAGATCTCAGGTAGGGCCTACTTTTGCATAGGGGCCCAGGGCGTCACAAATCTTAAGATGTCTTTGGGTGCAGGGTCTCTAAGATTCTTAAGACGCCCCTTGAAAGAGATTTTTTTTCGTAGTGCCGAAAATGGAGCCCCTGACTCAATAGAAATAACGTCTTTCACGAGTTTGTTACCACAATCACTCAGCACTGCGGTCAGATCTAGTAATTATATTTGATTGAGGATGAGCCACAAGTTTTGTTTGGAAACTGTTTCTATATCAAGTGAACTGAACTGAACCAAGTTTGTTTATATTGTAAATAGTTTTGAAAGCTGGCAAAATAAAGCTAAAGCATTATTTCTAATATACTGAAACCATGTTGCTACATGAAATAAAGGGGTTAGAAGAATTTGAGAGTGATGATCTTTACATGCAATTCATGACTGATAATTTTGATGTGAAAGCGATCACGTCGTCTGCCGTTCAATGTGCTGCGGTGGCAGAACACTTAGCCAAATTGAGTGCTGGTATATCACTTCTGGATAAAGCTTTACATCACCAAGTTTCTTCTCACTATGAGGATCTTCTCTCACAGGCTACAGAGATTGAGACATTCGAAGAAGTACTTGTGGGTGTCCATCAGCAGATCCGAAATTTATTATCGTCTGCTGATAAATTGAAAGCGAAAGTAGTCCAGCCTTATGAAACAATAGCAACTTTAACTCGCAAGCTGCATAGATTACATGTCGTGTGTGATCTTCTAAGAAAAATAATTCGAGTAGTGCGCATAAGCAGGCGTCTTAAGAACCATTTATCAAAGGAACCACCTGAGATATCGAAAGCTGCTAATTGCTTAAGTGAACTGGAGGATTTGGACAGTTTGGAAGATTTAGTGGTTGTTGAAACTGAAATGAAATATATAAAGCATGCCAAATCAATTGTACAAAATGAAAATAAAGGAAGCTAATAAAAAACTAAAGCCTATATTTAATTTTCAAAGGTCTCATCATTCATCCATTGAAATTTGTATGTAATTATAGAGAATATAATTAATAATTATGCACTTAAAATTAATAGGATGTGTTGTTAATCGAGGTATTTCTCAGTGTTGTATTTGTATATTGTAATTCTCAAAATACTTAGATGCTTTCGTTTCTCTTGCGTTGTATATTAAAAAATCTTTTTCTACAATTCTAACATTACTTATTGTTTTAATTAGGTTTATATTTGTTTTCCTTTATTATATGCTCAATTCTGGGAGCAACTATCAATGTACATTATAAATTGAATTTGGGTTTTGTAGATATTTAATATCATATATACATATAAAATTTCGAGTAACAGCATATTAATCGGCATTACATGCATGCTTGTTGATCACATTTAAAATAATTGGTTGCAAATTAATTTTAAAACACATGTCCTTTTAGCATAAAGGATTTCTGGTACAATTTTCGCCAAATTCTGGTTAGCATTTTTAAATCAATTTTGTTGGGTAGAATTATATAATGACTGAAATTTAGGATCTGTTATACAATGTAAATCTAAAACAAAATAATTACATATGAGGGGAATCAAATATATAATGTTTAAGACTTAAATTTTTTTAAAAATAATACTGATTAAAATAGCACCAGTATTATTTTCCCTTATATCCTCTTTTAATATTTACATTTTTTCAATCTGTTGAAAACTTTTTATTCTTATCTAAATTTTAAAAAATTGGACTTGTATAAAATAAATTGTGTACAAATTTTTCATTTGATAAAAGTTTTCTCCCTATTAACTCTTTTTTGTGTGTGTGTGGGGACTTGAAATTGATGATAATCATAAGATGCTATGTCTCCACTATAAATGAGACATTAAACGAGATGTCCAGTGCAGTTTAAAAAATTTTCTATTGGTGTAAGATTTTACATTGTCATATAGAACATCATTACAGATTGCAAAGGAATACCTTTACATCAATATACTGCTTTAACTTTCTTCAAAGTTAATAGAAACATGCTACATTAATTATTAGTGGATCTAAAAGAAAATTGAGATGTATAATATCCTGTTCATCTTTCCAAACAATAGTGAAAAGTTTTTCAGTAAATAATTATAAGCCTAGTTTTCAATTTCACTGCCTCATTGCACCGTTTGAGATCTTAAGATGTCAGTACATATACTGGGTGGCGTATACCCTGTGCAAAATTTTAATACATTTAATGTTTTCCTTTGTTGAGAATTTGATAATTATTTACTGCAAAATTACAACAGATATTTTACATTTATCTTAATAATGATTAAATAAATTAATATATGAAAAATAAAAGGATACTAAACATTTATTTAAACTTTAAATAATGTATCATGGTTGCTATGGCAAAATGTATAAATATATCTCCTTTTATAAAAAGTCTTGTTTATATTTGTTTTACCTTTTAAAAAATGTAATTTTATTATTTTTTTCTTACCTTAATATTTATTTTCAAAATTGCTGAATTTTCATTGAAATTCACTAGCTTTATTGAATTAAAATAGATATTTATAAATAAAAAATGTAATAGATAAATTTTCACATTTGAAAATATTTTTTAAAAAATATTTTGAATTTTTTTTCATTGAAATTGTTTATGAGGAATTATTATATTGATTTTAAAAGTGAATTATATATATATTTATATATATGGGAAGGCACATATTTGAATGATAAGTGATATTTTAAATGTAAGATGAAATTGTGTTGAAAACCTTTTATTTATATTAAGATATTTTATTTCAAAACTAGTTTTGCAAAATGTTTTTTGTTATGTTATAGAACAGGAGTGTCAAACTCGCAGCCCACAAAGAACATTTTTCTGGCCCGACCAATATATTGCCACACAATATGTAATAAAATATCAAAATTTCTCCTAAAATAGGAAAGATAGTAGAAAAGAGATGCCAGTGTCTGGACGTAAATGTTAAATTCTTATTCTTTTATATATGTTTATTGTAATGCATTATTTGAAATAAACCTACATTTTTCAGGGAATATTGATTTTTTTTGCAGCCCACCTTAAGTTAAACATTAGTTTATTTGGTCCAAGTCGACCTTTGAATTTGACACCCTTGTAGAACATTTGAATATTTGTTAGCATTATTAAAAAAATCAGCAAATAATATTTCCTGTTTACTGATTTTATTTCTTTTTCTGTGAAATTTTAAGAGAGAAATGCTATTGTTATTCATATATTGTTTTTTCCTCTTAATTCATAAATTAATTGTTTATTGTAAATTTTTAAAAATGAGGAGGGGCACATCTGCTGGCAACTGCACACTATTACGATGTTCTGTGTTCCAAGTTCTGTAAATGATCAAAATCTAATGTTTTCCAATTTCAGAAAATAACATCATAAACCTAATAGATGAAGTTTTTCTTCTAATAATTATAAAATTTAGTACATTATTCATTCTCCATTAGTTATGGGAGTGCATAAATCTGTTCTTAACATTTTGTTTCTGAGTTTTAAAAATGATAATTTAAACACACTCACGTACATGGAATGTGTAAGCAGTTTAATGTTTTTAATATGGTAACTCAGGTATGGCAATGCGTATGTTTCGGCTTATGCGAGATGTGAAATCAGCTAAAAATTTGGTGAAATTGTCAATCAGCACTGGTCTGCCAAATTATAGAAAAACCTTCATTTGGCGCGTTTTGCATGTTGTGTTTAGAGTATAGCAGCCCTACAACACGATCCGGCTTCTCCTCGCGTACAAAAATCAAAGGGTCACCAGGTTTGGCGCTTTTATCGGTTGTGAAAGCATGGTGGGATAAGTGGCCTATTCGTGATTCAACCAAAAATGTTTAGAAGATGTATTATTCAGAACAAATGAAGAATTATTTTCAATAATGTTAATTGTAAAAACAGTAAAGCAGGATATGAGTTTATGTAATAATAAATTAAAGTAAAAAGCTTTTAAGAACAAGCTTTTATTTAAACGCTAAAGAATAAAAAGTTTGCAAAAAGTGACATTCTTTTAGCGCGTTCATCTTTGTTCACTTTTGCACAATTATTTTCACACAACTCACTGGACAGGTTTCTCGGTCTATTCATCTCATTCAATACATCATTGTTGCTAGGTGTTTATAGGTTATTTTCGAACAGTTAGCTAAATGATATAAAGGGTACTAGCTTAAAACCTGATTTTTGAAATCCGTAATTTTAAGCAATTTTCAATCTTCATTTCCAGATCTTGGTTAATATTGTCTAAACAGGAAAAAGTTTCATGGTTTCTTCATAAATATAAGTTATTAAATGTTTAATTAAAATTTTGAGTATTTCTTAAAATATTAAGGATTTTCAACATTTATTTTAAATGACTATTCTAAAAACAAAAGCTTATGAGCTGTTTTAATTACAGATATCGATTCATTTGAAACAAAAATCATATGCGAATTTGAACGTTATTTTCGCAAAAATGCATCGATTTTGATTTATTTAAAAATCGTAAATACAATATTCTTCGTGAAAACCATTATGCCTTATCCGGACGAAATAAATGATCTTTCCGATTCTGTAAGTGGCTTTTTGTCAGGTTTCTAGATTAAATTGAATAAATTTTGAAATTTCCCACAACACTCAATCTCAGTTTAACAGCGTTGAGAAGACATACAATGTACCAATCTATTTGAAAATGTCTACTTTTGTTTTGAATTTAAATCAGAAAACAGATAGAAATTTCTAAATAGTACCTTGTGCAGAAGTGAATTATTTTATTGTAGAAATGTGGTATTGCCAGATAAAGTTAATTAATACAGTCATTGCTGAAAAACGTTGTGAAATTCCGGTTTGGCTGAAGGCCGATTTCGACTGCTTTGTCATTGTTGTAGCAATAACGTGCAACAATGCTGACATCGGTGGCGCCCATTAGTTTAACGTTTTAGTGTATCTTTTTAGTGGTACAATATCGGAATATAAATGGATTAAAACATGCATTGTCCGCAGTAAACTTGTATACAAATTTTGCTCAGCGGTTGATATCAACTTCAAAATTGAGTTGCAAAATTCACAGACTCATTACATACATACATACATTGTAAGTTAAATAAAAGCTTTTAATAATAATAAAGATAAATCGTGAGTGTTTATTAACATTCACGTTTTAAAGAAACATGAAGGCTGTTGACAATTGACCTGCGTTTTGGTCTCATTGCGTAACAAAGTCGACACTGAAACCCCCAGCGCAAACTACCACACCGCATAGTGGGGACTCTAACCTCGACAAATTTAACATGCATCAGCATCTTCTTCACTGCAGGTCTTCAGTGGTGCTATGGCACAAACTCGTGACATGCCGGCTGTAAGTTTGTGATCATAACTATGAGATTACCACTGCCATAATAGTAAAGATGTAATTTCAATGAAAGAACTTTTTTAAAAATTTATTTTATTTTAATCAAATATTTTAAACAAATTTTCTGTATCACATTTCGGTTTCAAAATCATGCTCTTGTGGACAAGAAGTAATATATATATATAGTGCTTGAGCAACTACATTTAAATTTAAGACAAAACATTTTGCTGGATGAACGACCTAGATCCGGTGTAAACCTGGGCTGGCCAAAATCGAATCTTCCTTTCATCCCTTCAGCGGGTCGATAAAATGAATACCAAGCGCAGCAGGAACTAAGCAATAGGGAGATTGATATTATTAGTGATAGATTGATACCTGGCGAACATTTGCTCATGGACCTCAGCACCAAAGGTAAAAAGCAGAATAAGCACAGTGACCTTGGCCCTTCACAGACTGTTGCACTGCTGGTTGGGTCCATATTATTTGTAGGTATTTCTCTGTTCTTAATTAAATAAATAAGAATACTAATTTGATATCAGTACACTACTCAGTTTTGGCATGAAATCAACCTAAATATATCTTTGGTGGCCAGTCTAATGTTATTATATTGTAATGTATCACCCTACTTGGCAAAATTGTACAACCTTGGCGAAAATTTGAACACCGACATCCGATCCCATTCTAATTGTGCCTGCTTTCCCATCAACCAATATCTTAAATGTTATCATTTTGGAACATGCTCTGGAACGGTTTATATTGCTGCATATTGTGGTGGAGCTAATTTGATGTTGGTATGTTACTCGTTTTCGGCAGGATTTTAAAATCATGCCAAATAGAACCTCGAGGGTTAGTCCAATGTAATCACTGCAGCTTTGGGAAATTTTATTACTATTTGTGGAAAAATCTGTAGTGGTCTAATATCAAATTAATGCATGAATTCTTTCAAAAAAACAAAAAAAATTCACACACCCAAGTTTGATTTGCAATCAAATTAATTAGATTAGATATTTCCAATCCTGAATATCTCCAAATGTATTGGGAATTTTATTGTGCTCTTGTAATTGTATATATATATATATATATATTATTTAGTTGCTCTTCCATTTTTTTAATACCTCTTCAGATTGAATGTTTGATATGATAACTACTTCTTAAATGTCTGTGTTTAAGCATATAGCTATTTCCCTCCCTTACATTCACAAATATATTTTGCAGTATTAATGCAAGATTTACAAATAAAATCGTTATTAAGTTTACCAGAATTTTATACAACAATCTCTCATCAATTGGGTTTAAATCATACCATGTGTTTGTACCTTTTTAAGCGCTACTTATTTTCTCCGTAGAGGGCGCGAACCATAGTGTATTTTGTGTAACTGTGTGGTAAAACATAAATAAAGATTTCTTCAGACAGTACAGACCGGTGCTTTTCATCGCATTCATAGTGGTCCGTCGAGTCCCAACATTCAAATAAAACATTTAATTGATGAAGTGTAACGGTCTGCGACATTGTCCGAAATAATCGAAACATCAAAACAAATTCGTTCAATTATCATCGCAAGCATTGAACTTCGATGTGGGAAGGTCACAAACAACGCAAGACGCCATTCTTAAGGTGGACTTCGTATGAAAGGTCAGGGTACTTTATCTTAATGAAATCACATTATTTGGAAATGAAACTTTGTTGAGAACGTAAATTGCATATAAATCCACCTTGAAATGTAAAAATGTCAGAAATGGTCTAGAAAATTTTAAATTACGAAAATACATATATCTTTGCTTCAAAATGCTCGGACGCCATGTTTGGTAAGCTTTGTGTAATGACTGCAGATGGCGCCATTGTTATGCAATCTACGTACAAAACTTTTAAAATATTACTTTAGAAGAAGAATTGAGCATAAACTGCTTAAATACACATTAAAATACTTTATTTTATGAAGAATGTTTGCTACATGAAAAATAGTTTTAATCTTCAGAAACACTAATTCTCTTTTTATTTGAAGGGAGGTAAAGAGAATTAAAGTAACCTAGACTACGTCATGAGATCACGTCATTGTTGGAGGACCCTCTTCCTTGGAATGAAGAAGGTAGTTCTGACAATTTGTTTCCAAGATGGAAACGGTCAAGTGACCTTGAGGTAAGATGGAGGAGGGTGGAAACACATGAATAAATGTGTTTATTTCAGGGAGGCAATTGGAATCTATTTTGGGACTGAAAAAGGGGTTGATAGTAAGTTGTATACTTTCTTAGTAGGTGAAACATTTGTAGAATTTTCATTTCAACCAGACTGAAAACTCTTAAAGCTAATTTCTGCGGGGAGTGGTCAATGGATGCTATGCACCGGGACCTAAAATAATCAAGAATTAAAAATATACTGCATATGAAAACTTTACAATACTCCTATTGATGTTAATATGGCGAGATATGCGTTATCGTAAACATTATTATTATGGATATCAAATTCGACAATCTTCAAAATAATTCTTGATGTTACGAAAGTTTAGTTTTGTTATTCGATTTGGGGCTCAGAATCCTACCTCAACTGGACTTTTAGAGGTATAATTTAGAAGTGCGCATATTAATAAAGTGGCAATTTTTATGAAGAAGCCTGGTTGTTATTTCAATAGTAACTCGAAAATAATGTGATGTTTAAAGAAATTTAATCAGGCTCTGTAAAGAAAATCTACTATATATACATAGAAAATATTACATAAGTATTTTCAATGAAGAGAATGTTTTGAAGAAATGTAATTTTCTTCTGTTTTGCTATAAATTACATTAAACAGTTTTATGTAATGAATATAATGGAAAATTTAATCGAATTGTTAGTAATTACTACTCTGTGCTAATGGATCACATAAGCAGAATAAAATTCGTAAACAAGAAATTATGCACAGATCTCAAAAATAAGTTATTTTTGTATTTGGAAAGTCCTTTCGAAGTCACTTTAACACGTACAAATGGACTGCGCTCTTAAAATTTCCCATTAGGAAAAATTCAATCAATATTAGATAATGTAAATTTTGAATGAATTAACTATAAATGAAAATTTTACAGGGTTTATTAAAATGGTATGTTGCCTGGAGCAGGTTAGCAAAGAGATTGGTGTCGCTCTACAAAGCAACAGAGGGCCATTGATCACCAAACCTCGTAATAGTCAACCTCGGTCGGTAACGAGAATGACACCTGAGCTGGCATCCCTCTTTCTAACTTACCTCATAGTGGGAGGGCGACCTCATCTACACGGAGGGTCTTTGGTGGCAGGATTTGAGCCCATGACGCCAGACGAACTCGTGACCATAATACTAGCTTCGGCCGCGCCCACCAGAATAACAAAATCTATTGAAAGGTTGAGGGGTCTGATAACCAATCAGTTTAATATATTTGAAATTTTCACAATTGACAATCTCAATATTCGACAGTTTACGAGAGGTGATTAGTTTGTAATCATTTAAAGCATTTTCCATTCTTAAGTTTAATTAAAACTGGAAGGTACCGCCCCTCCCTTATCTGCTAATGGCGGTTAACTCCATTATTACAAATTATGCAACTCTATCACAGCTCAAATTGTAAAACTGTATTTCCTTGTATTATGAACAACCACGGTTTTCTTCATAATTGGCTGTAAAATTTAGCACATCGTCGTTTAACTATTTTACGTTCGTAAAAGCCTCCCTATCATAAATGTAAATTGTCAAACTGTGAGTTTTGCTCCATTCTGTAAAGATGTAGTTTCTTTTGTTAACTTCACCTTTAAAAACTGAAACAATTTTTACAGCATCATGGTAGCATATAAAGAGATATTTGGAGAATAATCGGTTCGTTCGGTAAATAGCTAATGCTCTTACTTTACTACTAAAATCGTTTGTTCAGTTACGTTTCGAGGTTTTAATATTTAAAACAATATTTGTGTTTTACATAGTTAAAAACCTTAAAGCTTTTGCTTTCATTAATTTTCTATTGAAATTTCGAACTCAAAACATTCTTGTGTTACTAAAGACAATCTTTGAAAGAGGTGGAATACTAATTATATGACTTAAATCAGCCTTTTTCAGCTGATACTGCAATGAACTTTATTGATTCAAGTATTCCGTATACACAAATATAACTGAATTTATCTATGATATTACAAAATTTATTATAACACTATAGTAAAATAATTTCAAGTCATGTAATAAAATCAAACTTTTAAATTGCACCGACTTAAATTGAAAAATTAGGTGTTATACATTACAAACCTGGGTTTCTAATTGCAGTTTATTATCATTATTATTTTATAAGTGTTTCAAACTTTTTAGCTTATCATGATAAGATTAGGCTGATAATCTCTGTGTCAGTATATATATAACAAATGCTATCAATTTATGTAAAACATATTTTAAATATAAAAATATATCCTCATATATATATTTAATTAAAGTAGTGCTTTGATACAGTGTACATAATTTGGATAAAACATTTTTAATTAGATCTTTAGAACATTGATAATTTGTGTTTCATGCCTTTAGAAACAACTGTGTTTTCTGAACTTTTCACGAGGATATATTTCTCCCAAAGTTTTTCTGTTCAAGATCATGTTGAAAAATTTTGTAGAATTTATATATATATATATGTTCTTTAAAGGATTGGTATGGATTTCGGTCTGAGAGCACTAGTTATTTTTCTAAAATCTTAAATTAATAGTTTTAAAAATTTGATATATTTTCCGCCTTAACAATAAAAATAATTAAAAATTCAACAAGGAATTTTTAGTAGGAATATTAGTTTGAAATGTTCAAATCATACTAACTTTGTTCTCAATAATCTTAAGAAGCAGAAATCACTGAAAATAACTAAAACTTTAAAAATTGGTATTTTACAAGAAAATTTATAATTTTAAAATTAAGACCAGTAAAATTTTTATTTGAAGAATTAAATTTAATAATATAATCTAAAAGAAAACACAAATTACTTTCAATATTACGTCTTTAAACGGGCACTGTGTAGCATAACATCACTACTCAAACTAGTAACATATTTAAAACAATCCGTTATTTTTCAAGAGCGTACCATGCTTAACCATAGATATAAGATCAAGGAAAAACGGAATTTAAAAATTGCTACAAAACACACACACATATATATATGCAAAGTCAAATGAGTTGCAGAACGACACAGTGGTGCAAATATAGACTTTATTCAAAATATACACCATAGGCCTGAGCACAACAGTCACTGATATGAACAAGCCGCAAGTTCCTTGTTCCCAGAATCTCTCTGAAAGGAATCCGCTTACCCATTTTCAAGATTGTACATCAATGGTTTAAACTATGGAAATGGTATTAAAGCCTTAACCCCGTAACGCTCGCGCGTTTCGAATTTCGGAAAATCGCTGTAGCTGATGTCTGCATCAAGACATGTCTGCAAATTTCAAGTCTGTAGGTTGAATAGTTCAAGTTTCATGATTAGTCAGTCAGTCGCTTTTCTCCTTTATATATATATATATATATCGTCCCTCCACTACTTCTCTCACAAAATAAAACTTCGGAAATTATATTTTCCTCGGTCCCAACTGTGAATATACTAAATTTTTCTTCAAATTTAAAATCCCTTCCTCTTCTTAGCCCGATGGACTTTATTTTGATATCCAAGACAACAATCATAAGTATGCTCGTGAATTCACTGAAGAACTTCACTCTGTAAATCATATGAGTCTTATTAAGATAATTTCATGAAAAATTGATGTAACTCAGATTTCAAAGCACTACTGTTCTCCACACCGCTCCTCTGGAAATTTAAGCATCGCAATCCCGGTGTCACTAGAAAAGAAAGATCAAAGCAGTAAGAATTCAAAATAAAGAGCCGATCACAAAATGCACCGATTTTATCTCATATAATCGGCCACACTAAAAATAACGTGTAGTACAAACCTGAATATATACAATAAATATTCTGAAAACGTTGCACGTAGGAAATAAAAAGAATCTTAAGCTTGAAAATTAATTCAATGAATATAATAATTTGATTGAAGGATGTGAAATTTGTGTCTATTTCATGATATTGAAAACACTGGCAGACACTCCCGGCGTATCATCTTTGAGGGGCCACTCTCTAAGATACCCCGATTTCTTGCCACGTTTGGGTGCCGCCACTCAAAGCAGACTATATCTGATATGCGGTAACTATGCCTGATTGGAAACAACATTAATTGTAAAACAAGAAATGGAATGCTTTGTTAAAAAGGACTGACAAAGAGTGCTCTAGTTAATAATTTTCTAAGAAAATGTTTATTTTTAAAGATTCAAATCGAAACTTTATTTCCATAATAAGCATCCTTCTATGACAATTTCAAACACAATTTGTATCCTAAGGAGATATGACAGAAAACTTATTAAAATTTCGCATATTTCTATCAAACAAAGAGAATTAGATCCATAAATAAATAAAAGGTAACAAGATAAATAAAACAAATAAATCTAAATTCGAAAAATACTTTCTAAATTTCAAATAAAGATCTGCAAATTCTTCGTCGAAAATTAAAACCCATATTTCGTTTCCTTCTTATTCTTATGGGCATTGTTTATGATACTAAGACAATGTAGACGTATTTGTCAAGAACAATTTGAACGTTTTTCCTAAAAATCCGGAACTTGCTTATAACGATGATTTTATATAAAAGTTGAAGAAATTAATTACATGATTTCTAAACTACAATACCAATTTCCACAAAAGGGATAAATCATCAGCTTAGAAACAGTAAAATTCTACAATAAGATTACCTCAAAATGTTGTGCTCAAAGGCCTACCCACAATGCAATAGTCATGTGACAAAATATATCAAGTGCATTACACTCAATTATTTTCCATATGAATGGAAAACTCACATAATAATTATATGCAAATTAAGCAAAATATATCCCTATGTTTTCGACAAATCTAGACTAATTAGCCTGCATCATTTCTGCAGAAAAATGTATTTTGGTAGATTCAGAACTATATATACTTGAAATGCAATGCACATTTTGATACCTATCCACTAGCACGGCTTTCAAAAATAATACTCCACGCAATTTTGTGCGGCAGTGAAGAACCTTATTCAAACGTTGAAACTATTGTGAAACTCTTTCCTTGTTGCTCACCCCCTACCCGTTTGCTATTTGTTTTCCTCTCTTCGATCAGGTTCTTCAAAGAGCACGCTCTCCTTCGACTTCATCTGTCAATCATTTAGACCACACCCGTTGCTATATTGTGATAGGTTTCCAGAAAACAAAATTATCTTTATGACGTCATCAGAGTTGCAAACAACCATCTGTTGAATAAAACAGATTTGTGTGAAATTTCAGCTCTTAAGCAAAGAAAATCGTAAAGGTAAGCTAACTCGTTTAGTTCCAAAATTGATGATTTACAAAATCGCTGCAATTACAGATCTCCATTGATGAAGTTTATGAAAAAGATGTAAATTTAGATACTGAGTAAATAATTTAAATGATAATCTTCTAAGTACTTGTTGCAGATGAAGATTTTAACGGTTATGAAGTGAAATGCACGATTTATTTTCTAAATTAGATGCGCTAAAAATTATTTAAAGGAAATGAAAACATTGGGAATGATAATAATACTTAATGCATGCCAAAATATTGCTAACACTAATGTAAGTAATTTAAACTTCCTCATAAATTGTAGTATTCACTTCAAACTATATGAACTGGATCTCGTTTCGCGATTTATTTCTTTGAGTATGAAATAATAATACTTTAAGCGATAGTCCATGGCAATATCTTAAACTTTCTGTAAAAGGCGAAGCAACCACTTTATTACAATCTATTCAAATAACAAACTATAATTCAATAAAGGCGTCCAGTCACATTAACTTGAACATGAAAATGGAAGCAAAAATTATAAATTTTGGCATTAAATAAATTAGTTTCGCAAGCTGTTTAAAGCAAATCTCCGTCGGGATTGCGAAAATAATAGACACTACCCAACAATGCATTGACACCTGCAAATCCTAAAGCAACCCGTGGGCAGGTGGGACACCATGAATTTTGCTGCTAAGGGAAAACTCGACCTGAAACACTACGCGTTTGGACTCTCAATTAAACAAAAATCCTCCTTCATGGTTTAAATCTTTCGTCGCCAGGCAGGGCGGCTGCAATCGCTTCTTGTGGGGTGCCAGAAAGAAAAACATCTATTTACCCTTTGAAGCGGGGAAAAATGACCAAGGCAATAAGAAATTTCTACTCTTCACAAAATGGTCTCGAATGTTTGTACATTGCAATAGCGGTTTCATTTTGGATTATTTGTAAATAGTTCTTAGAACTTCAATTAAAGAAAAATAGGATGTTGTTAAAATACAAGTATGTTTAACGGTCTTAAGAAAATAAAACACATCACATTTCTAAATGCCGTTACGGGTGTTTGTAAATTTTGTTCAAATTACATATTCAATATTATGCTCAAAAATCCAAATAATAACAAAACTTTATTGCCAACACGGTATCAGATATACACGGAAGATTCCACGATAAGTAACAATAATGCAACCATGCCTGCCGCTCAGGCTGTTTATTGCCTACCGCAATCGTTTATGTTAAAGACATTAATGGCGCTTTCAAAATGAAGTGCTCATTGATTCCAGCCAGTCAAGGCTCATTAGTTAAGAGAAGAGTTGTGGTGGCCACAACAAGCGCACTAGCGTAAACATAAATGTAGACGGTTTAAGTTCGCGAAAACGTGGGAAGGTTTCAGGCTTAATTCAGTTGAAATAACATCTGTTTTACAAAAATACAAGTATTACTGATGCATTAATTTACCCAAATCACCTGTTGACTTTCCTCAATTTCAAGTCGATGCGTCTGCTTTGAATACATTCAAAATTTACAGTGGATATCAACTGTCTTCAGCCAAGCTCTGAACGTCTGCTAGATGCAGACGTGTTTGGAGAAATAATGCTCAACAGGCATTTAAATGTTCATGACATTCTTTGCTGCAATGAAACCATTTTCGGTTGGGTTGTTCTTGGAAAAACAAAACTTTCTTGCCAAAGAATCATATCAAATCATACAAGTTACAACGCAGTAGAGTTCAACGACAAATTTGTGATAGAGGAACTCTGAAACAAAACCCTTACAAATGAAGGGTATTTGCGAAAATCATTTTAAAAGAACTTATACTCGTGACTCAACAGGTAGATTCGCGGTCAAGTTTTCATTCGAGATTCTAGTGATGAACTTGGTTCATCTAGAGACATTACCGTGCATCGTCTGCAACAAATCGAACGCCGGTTCAGTAAAGTATCTCTTTCTGATCAGCCATAAATTCATGGATGACTACTTGAAACTTGGTCACATGATTAATCCCAGAAAACGGGTGACGTTCCAGCCAGTTCAGTTTTATCTCCCGCATCACCAGTACTTAATAAAAGCGGTGACAAATTTCGCGTGGTATTTGACGGATCTGCAAGTCCTCAATGGTATTTCTCTGCCAACGATAAACTAATGGTTGGTCCACAGCTACGAACTGACTTAACAGCGTACTCCTACGCTTCAGGATGCAAAATAGCCATAACTGCGGACATAGAAAAATGTATAGACAAATAACTCTACACGATTTGAATTTCCAGAGAATCGTGGCGTAATCACCTTTTGAGCCATTACAAGACTTTAGGTTGACAGGATTGCTATGGCGCTGCATCCCAACGCCGTACCTTGTAAAATGCTTACGGCGGTTGGCATTAAACGAATCAAATAATTTTCTCTGGCTACAAGCAGCTCTTGGGACTTCGTTGATGATTTGATGTCGGAGCCAATTCACTCTCTGAAACTCTGGAACTACAAAACCAGTTGACTCAAATGGTGTCCAGTGCCGGATTTGTATTGAGAAAATGGGTTTCTAATTGCAGTGAACTCTTAAATTCAATCGAGTCAGATATGCGTTTATCATACTTCTTTGAATACTATAGACAATGATGATAGTAAAAACCTTAGGTATCCTGTATCCAGCTTCAGATGTATTCTACTTCAAATGCTCCTTTATCTTTTGAGCACCTTAGCAATGGACATTACTTTCTACAATTGTTAAGACATTCCCGATCCACTTGGATGGTTGTCACCATCACAATTCAGTATAAAACAATCATGCAAAGACTGTGAAACAACAATTGATGGGACGAAAGGATTCCTACAGACATTAAACTTGAATAGGAACAACACTGTGATGTACAATTTGTCAAAGACATCAAATTCTCAAAATTCCACGATTCTTGTTAGTCGATTCAGACAACCAGTTTCATCTATTTGGCTTCAGTGATGCTTCTGAAAAGGCTTATGCAGCTGCAATTTACTGTCGCTCTGTATCAGATACAGGAAAAATCAACGTTCAACTAATAATAGCCAAGACAAGAGTTGCCCCACTGAAAACTGTCTCACTTCCTCGACTAGAATTATGCGGAGCTCTTTTGTTAGTTAAACTGAGGGACTTTACTTGTAAAGCTCTGAATTGCCCTATATCACAAGCCCAATTTTATACGGATTCCACTATAGTACTTTCTTGGATAGGATCACATGCCAGCCGATGGAAGACGTTCGTAGCCAACAGAGTGGCGAAAATCCAGCCGTTGTCTTCTGCTACTCAGTGGCATCATATCAGTGGAAGTACAAATCCTGCAGATCTTGCAACCCGTGGTGTATCATCTTCAACTTTACTCACTTCTATATGGTTGTGTGGTCCCAAATTTTTACACGAAACATTTCCTTTTCAGACAGACTCTTCTGTTCCTACATTGAATGATGCTGTGCCAGAAGAAAAGTACTGTACATTACAATCAATTATTGTACCAAATCACTTGCCTGATGGTAATGATTTACTTCATAAATTCTCATCTCTTTCTAAACTTAAACGTGTAATATCATATTGTTTAAGATTAGTCAATAATTGTAAAAATTCAAAGGATAAAACAAATGGGTTTATAAAAACTAATGAACTAAACAATGCTATGTATGTATTAATTAAATTAGTGCAAACTATTGAATTTAATAATGAGATCGATGCTTTAAAAAGAAATCAACCACTATCTTGCAGAAGCAAAATTTTATCTCTTAATCCATTTTTAGATCATTCAAACATTCTCAGGGTGGGCGGTCGTTTGCGACATGCAAATCTCGCATATGGCCACAAACATCCCATCCTACTGCCAAAAAGGCATATTCTAACAGATCTCATTATTAGACATTATCATGAAATTCTCTTGCATGCTGGTACACAACTTGTGCAATCTTGTATTCAAGAACAATATTGGATAATAGGTGCTAGAGATGTCATCAGACACTTAATAAGAAAATGTGTAAAATGTTGCAAAGTAAAAGCTTCCATCACTAATCAAATGATGAGCGATTTGCCATCTTCTCGCATTTCTCCTGCTCCTGCTTTTATGCGCTGTGGAGTAGATTATGCTGGTCCTTTTCAAATTAAAACCATTAAAGGTAGAGGTTCCAAATTCTTTAAAGCATACATAGCTCTGTTTGTTTGTTTCACTACTAGAGCTATTCATCTAGAACTGGTGACTGATCTTTCAGCAGATGCATTTATTGCAGCTCTGAAGAGGTTTATTTCCCACAGAGGAAAAAGCAGTGACATATACAGTGATTGCGGTTCCAACTTTGTTGGAGCAAAAAACGCAAACTCATGGAATTTGAAAAGCTTGCAAAATCAGAATATTATAATCAAAATGTTAGTAAATTTTTAACTGATAATGGTATTAAATGGCATCTAAATGTTCCAGGTGCACCACACATGGGTGGTCTCTGGGAAGCTGGAATAAAGTCAACTAAATATCACTTAAAACGCGTTGTTGGAGAAACTAAATTAACATATGAAGAGTTTGAAACGTTTCTAACTCAAATAGAGGCTTGTCTTAATTCCAGACCATTAACACCCATATCTAATGACCCTAACGACCTATCAGCCTTAACGCCTGGTCATTTCATTATTGGAAGGCCTTTGACAAGTATTCCTGAACCTAATTACATTGACTCAAGTCATTCTTATCTTACTAGATGGCAACAAATTCGAAAACTAGTTCAACAGTTTTGGAAACGTTGGCACAAAGAGTATTTATCTCGATTTCCAGCTTCAAAAAGCCAAAATGGCTCTTACCAACAAAAATTTTTCAATTGAATGACTTGTGCCTTATAAAAGAGGACAATTTACCCCCTACTAAATGGAAAATGGGTAGAATTGTTCAATTACATCCTGGTTTAGATAATATAGTCAGGGTTGTTACTGTCAAAACATCAGATGTCATAATTAAAAGAAATATAACAAAATTAAGTCTGTTACCAAAAAATTTAAATCTATAATTTTATTATTTGTAGCTCATTTTAATATGCATATATTCTTCATTGTTGTGAATGTTTACTTAAATATTAAATTTTCATTCATGTATTCATGTAAAATAACTTTATATTGTTCATGTATATTGAAATAATATTTCAAGGTGGGCGGCATGTTGTAACCTTTTTTAAGCCTTCTTATTTTTCTCCGTAAGAGGGCGCGCGAGAGCCGCCAGATGTATTTTGTGTAACTGTGTAGTAAAACATAAATAAAGATTTCTTCAGACAGTACAGACCGATTACTTTTCCATCGCATTCACCATGTGTAATTTTGTCATTTACATTTATTAGGAACTTATTTTATTAAAAACTTTTTCTTGTAAAAATATTTCCAAATTTTACCATATTAAAAGCTTTTATTTAACTTACAATGTATGTATGTATGTATGTAATTTGTTCGGGTGGAATCTTGCAACTCAAATTTGAAGCTGATATCTTCCTCCCATTGAGCTGAAATTTTGTATACACGTTTAGTTTGGATAACAATGCATGTTTTGACCATTTATATTCCGATATTGCAATTAATTAAAAAGATATTAATTAAAAACGTTAAACTAATTTTGGGCGCCAACTTGGATATATCTGCATTGTTGTAATAATTTTATTGTTACAACACTGACAAAAGTTGGCGTCGAAAATCGGTTTTCAGCCAAACTGGAATTTCATAACATTGCGCTATTGACTGTATTAATTAACTTTGTCTAAAAAATAATTACATTTCTACAATGTAAAAATAATCTAATTTCAACAACATATGCAATTTTTTTTACAAATTTCTATCTATTTTCTTGGATTTAAATTCAAAACAAAAAAAGTAGAGCTATTTTTCAAGTAGATTGGTACATTGTATACCTTTCTCAACGCTGCCAAGTTAAACTGAGATGGAGTATTATAGAAATTCTAAATTTAACCCCTTAACTGGTTTGCCCGTACACCTTACGGGCTACTGAAAGTTAGCCACAACCGGTTTGCCCGTGCGCTGTACAGGCACCGAAATTTTTTCTTTCTATATTTTATTTGTACAGACATTTTTATTCCTATAATAAGGTTATTAGTATAGAGTGTGTCTTTAGGAGATGCAGAGAGAGAGTTTGTCCATGGTACTGTACTACTCTTCATTCAGAATTTTGGTAGTGGTGAAGGTGAGAATTTTTCACTAAAGGCAAGAATATATATTCTTGAAAATATTGGATAAAGAATAGGGATTTACAAGGCAATGTACAATGTGTTGCCTAAGAAAAAGGAAAATGTATAGATAATCCAAAGAAGTCGATATTATCTCCCCATTGGAATATAAGACTTAGTGTTACACTATTCTTCATATTGTGTGTGCATATAAATATGCACACACACACATGAAATCCTATCAATCGTATGAAAAAGAGGTATGAACATGAAATTTTTTGGTAAATGGAAGAAAATATATTTTAAGATGTATGTGAAATATTCTTCATAGTACGCAGAATGTACTTATTAAAAGCAAACATTTAAGGGTTTTTGTGTTCAAAAATTATAAAATAAAAAAAGGTGAGTAAAATTTTAAACCGGAGATTAAAATAAAAATCTTCCATTTTCGCGCGTTCTGTTAATTATTATGCTTAGTTACATGCAGTTAAAAAATGGGCTTTTTTTGGAAAAATTTTGGTCAAAAAAATTGACCGCTTAAGAGGTTAATCTATGAAGCTCAGACAAAAAATAATTATAGAATCGGAAAGATCATTTATTTCGTCCCGATACGGTATAATGTTTTTTACAAAATAATATTTGTATTTCTTACGATTTTTTTTAAATAAGTCAAAATCGATGCGTTTTTATGAAAATAATGTCTAAATCGACGCACATGAATTTTTTTTGTTTAAATGAATCGACATTCCGTACTAAAACAGCTTATGATTTGCTATTTTAGAATCAGTCATTTAAAAAATAAAATGTCGAAAATTTTTTTTTTACGATTTTTCAAAAAATACTCAACATTTTAATACATTACATTAACTTCGTCATTTATGAAGAAAATCTCATAAAACATTTTTTCGTGTGTAGGATAATATTACCCAAGATCTGTACGAAGATTGAAAGAATTGCTTAAAATTTACGGATTTAAGAAAAAATTGTGTTTTTCGTCTAGTACTCTTTTTGCGAGAATTCATTTAGCTCGACTGTTCGAAAATAACCGGCTAACACCTAGCAACAATGATGCGTTGAATGAGATGAACAGACTAAGAAACCTGTCGAGTGATAACTAAAAAGTGAAAAATAAATTGAATGTAAAAAAGCTTTTTTAAAACAAGCTTTTATTTAAATGCGCTAAAAAGAATAAAATAAATTTTTCTTTAAAATTTTTTTACTATCAACTTATAACGTCATTACACAATTTATATGATATAAAAGCTTGTCGCGAGATTTACCTCTGCAGATAAACAAGTAAATTAAATAACTTGATCTGATTGATTTCAATTTTCTTATTAAATTCAATATTTATATCATTATCAGATAATAATACAGATCTTTTTCATTAAATATAATGGTTTTTATGTATTTTTTTATAAAATACAAAATTTAAAAACATATATATTTAGCTTAAAAATTCTAATTCATATATTTTCTTAATTTTATTAAAATCAATTCTACAATTATATTCGTGATAGTAGAATTGTAATACAACTAACCATTGGAAATTTTTTAAATATTTAATGATTGAGCTCTACCCAACGCCTGCAAAGAAATTAATTTATTTCATTCACCTCAAAATTTATCAAGCATGTATAAAGTGGCTGCAATAGCATTTAACTTTTTTTTATTAACAGAAACAAATTTGAAAAATTCTATTTTTTGCCTGCTACTTGTGTTTGGTGCTTATATACCTTTTATCACAACTATATTGGCTACATTATATGAAAGGAAGCACCTGGTTGCCAATTCAGCGCTTACGACACGTAGGAAATCAGGGTTGCCAACTTGGCGATTTATTAATAGAGTTAGCTATTGTTGCAATAATTCATAAGTATTTGTTTCACTTTTTAAAAAAAATAAAATGCTTTGTCATTTTTACTCATGTGATAAATCGTTGAGAATTATTTTACAAACATTTTACTCTCTTTTTTTCTATTTTAAGTATATTTTAAGTACATAACATTTTATATTTTATTAATATTTCATATATTTGTATATGGCTCCTTTTATTTCATTTTTGTTTAAATCTTTAACTCTGCATATATAAGGACAATTTTTTAATACTTGAAAAACAATAAAATTTCTTCTGTAAAATTAGCAATATGTTCTTTATCAAAAACATCCATAAATTTAAAAAGTCGAATATAGTCTCCATTTTGGTTTTACTTTTCTTACTTTTCTTTAAATAAGTTGTTATAAACTTTAGATTCATTTTCTTCTTTTCTAGTATCTTCAAGTGTCAATTTATAGATCTGTGATATGATTTATAATTTTTTAAGACCCCAGATTTTCCTTATTCAAAAATTCCATTAAATCCTTCATCTCTTGCAACTTTTATTTCTAAATTCACTGATGTAAATTAATGAATATAAGTTTTAAATGATTTTTGAGTTTTTGTATTTAAATTCAGTTCCTCTATCTGTGTGAAATTTTTCAAGAATTATTTCTTTGGATATTTTTTAAAAGCTTCACATACAGTTACTTTTTATCCTAATAACAAGGTTATGTTTAGTATAAATATCTCATATATCCATATAAAAATCCTTCAGTATCTCTAGGTAATCCAGTTTTTTCATTTTAATAGGTTAATTCCACTATATCCTATTTCTTGATCGTACGGTTTTTTAGAAAAACACATTTCTTTGTACCACAGTTCACACATTTTCCTTTACCCAAAAGTTTATCATTTTTAGTAAGAACTTCTTTATAATCTTTAGTATCAGTCTTCTTTTGACATATCAAACAAAAAACCAAAGTTTTTCCCATTCGGAATTTCTTTTCAATTTTATTAATCATCCGTTCAACATTAAAATGTCATTTTGTCAAAACTTTCAATTTTTCTAAAATAGATATTATTTTAAATACAATCTTTTTGTCCAATAGCTTATAAAATTTTGTAATAACTTAAGATTCCATTGCTGCTTGCATTTTAAATTTTGTAAGACCATTGCTATTTTCTGAGACCGGAAGTACAAGTTTTTAATTACGGAAGTCAGAAAAATATTTGTTTGCAATTTTTATTTTTGTTGTTTCTCATCCCACTTGATCGACAGAATCATCTATAGATCAAGTCGTCCATAAACCCGTGCGCTTTTAAACAATGAATAACTGAACCAGGATAAGAGCAAAATATGGTTTAAGTAATAGAAAGAAATTAATTTTAAAATGTGAATTTGAATTTTCAGAATCTTTGAAAATATAAATGGCAACAGAATTTTATTTATAGTTTAATCAGTTTTAATACATGATCAGCTTCTGTTTCGTATTGATTAGATTAAATTGAACCCGGTATAGGCCATACAAAGCAACTCGTTGAGGGGGAAATTTGTTTCAAATTTAAGTCAGGTGAACGAGTTGATTTTGTAATATAAATTGACTATGATTAGATTAGCTTAAATTTTTTATTTATCTTTTTATTTAACTATAATGAAGGGAAACACTTACATTTTATGTTATCTATTTCTCATTTTAATAAATATTTGTGTAAAAATACTTGATATATGTACAATTTAAAGTTTTAAATGTAGAAAGGAGAGAATATATTTTATGTTGTTTATTTTTATGTTAAGATATATCTTTAAAAGATATATCTATAAAAACTGTTAATCTAAATTATTGACCTCTATTCTCTAATTCTGCATGCATTACCACGGGAATCGAATAGTTTCAAAAATGGGAACTAGTTTGATATCACGGGGCAGGGCGCCAAACGCTGTTTGGCGTGATAAGGAATCACGCCAAGCAGCGCATGCCGTTGGAATGAAATTCAAGATGGCGGCCTAGGGGTAAGACTCGTCAGGAAAATAATATTAAAGAACTGTTTTGAAAAACATTAAAATCGATTTCAAATGAAGAATTTAGAAATAGATTGAGACTAATCAAGATCAATAAAATAATGAATATCAATATTATAAAAAAATCATATGTACTAATAGTAAAATTATGTAGTATATAATAATCTTGTAATATAATGTTATAGAAATTATTATATATACATAATGTTCATATAATACTAAATAGTAATAATTATTAGATATTCATATGGTATTACTTTTTATTTTATATAATAATAATCACATAATATAGTTTAATAGATTTTATAAAAAAGAATAATCATCCTATTGTAATATAAATAAGAATCGTACAGATATAAGAATACTCATTTAACATAATTATAAAAAACAACAAAATAATAATTGTAAATAAATAACATAATAATAATAAATAAATAACATAATACTTAGAAATAAATAAAATAATAAAAATAAATAACACATGTAATAATAATTATAAAATAACAATTATTACAAATAACGTATATTATGATTATTACGCATTCTAATAATTTTTTTTATATTATTAATAAAATAATTACTTAATATATATTAAAATTGATAATGAATAGCAACTAATAAGTACTGAAAGCTTGCTATGTTCCAAAAACTTCAAACTTCTTCAGCGAATTTCATCGAACAAGAAACTAAAAAAAACATTTTTAAAAAGTAAAATAAATTGTGAAAATAAACGATTTTTATAGAAATAATTAAAAATATAACACTCATTCTTTTAAAAAAAATATCCTAGTTCTCATCAATGATATTAGAAATATCCATATTCGAAAATAGCATTAAATAAAACAGAAGACTGAAATATATTTTGATTCCGGATTGCAATGAAAATGGTTAAATTGTAAAAGAAATAGAAATAAAATCGCCTGAAATTAATAAGATTACCGCGGGAACAGAACCAATAAAAATTATTTCTAATGTATGTTATCTCTATGGCAACCACATCGCCAGACGATAAAAAAATCAAGGTAACCATATTGTAATGTTATCGCCCATCTTGGCGAACATAAACAATTTGGCGTGATGCTCCGTGATATCAAACTAGCAGGCACAAATGTTCTACTGTGGGGCACGCTGGATCAATTTGGTAGATTGGTTGGCACGCCATAGCTAAAAGGTTGCCGACTCCAGCTCTACACAACTTCATGACATATTAACTCCAAAACAAATGAAGTCATACAGATGATGTCATATTAATAATCACGTATTTTGCATTTAAATATACTCTGCTATTAAAATAAAAAATTATGTTGCCTAGTTTAATTTCATAAAATATTTTTACTTTGAACGAATATTTCTGAATCAGAGAGAGAGAGAACACACACACACACATAATTCTCGTGCACCACAAGTATTCAACGGGACTTACAGAAGTAAGTAAAACAAACAAAAAATCAGATAAAATAAAACAATAAATAAACAATAGTTACGAAATAATGAAATAGCAAAAATAAATGTTACAAAGACAAGTACATCTATACAAATAAAAAAAGAACGTGGAAAGCCACGCAATAGAAGTGAAACTTCTTTGGCGACGTTGGCCGTAAATGCAGGAATAGATCTAATTATATTAAATTGCTGAGATAACTTTAATCAAATAAAATTTGAACTTCCTTTATTGTATGAAAATATTTTTATTCAATTTTCTGCATCATCATTTTCCAAGAAAGACACAATAGGTGTGTGGTAACTAAAGTAGGATATAAATATCCTCGATTGTAGTAAATCAAGAAAATGTGAGAAAACTGCATCAATCGTGGTTCCGTGTATTGTTTTTCCTTCTCTAGAATCAGTATTCATTGTCGAATTCAGTGTCCGTTTCAAGAATTCAATGAGTGGCTTTGCTTCTTCTGAAGCAAAGTCTCCAGGTAAGATAATCGCCTTACAATCATCATCGGATCCAATGATTGCAGCAACCTCTGATGTGTACAGCACTAAAACTTTATGGATAAAGATGATAAAAGCTGCGACAGAACTACCTGGTGATATATAGACTTTCGCCAGGAATTGCTGCTAGTTTTGATTTTTTTTCTTCCTCGAAACTCTTTTCCACCTTTTGCATTTGTTCTAGGCTATCTGACTAGAATTTATTTTGATTCAATGGAAATAAAAATTAATAATATAAGCTTAATGGATCACTAATAGAAGTCACTGAGTTTGTTTACAAGACGCTTTTCGTAGCGATTCTGGCACGAACGTTAGTGACATATACACAATGCCCCAGACACTCCCGTAACGGAAAGAGCCATATAATGGTAACATTTTGGTTGCGTTTATTCTTTGTAAACGGCACATTTTTATTACACAAAAACTACGAAAATACGCCTCGCGAGTTCATTACGAGAGTAGCAAGGGTACCCACTTAATGTCACCAATACCTAAACGGATATGACGCAAGTCACGTGGTGTACCTCCTGCTCTCTTTTCCTCCCGCTCTCGCTATCTCCTCACCATGGCGACGACGTTTCGGGGGGGGATGGAGGGAATCACTACTTCCGTTTGCTTTTTCACTGTTACGCAAAACTGCATAAATTTCCCATTTACTCCCGTCCGCAAAGAAGTTTCACTTCAATAAAATTAAAGTGTCTGTTTGTAGTTTCAAATTAGCAGCTTTTTACTAAATGCGTTTAAAGGTATATACGGTACGTATATCAAAAAATCAATTTTAAAATTTTTGTCTGTCTGTCTATCTGTCTGTCTGTTTGTTCCGGCTAATCTCGGAAACGGCTGGTACGATTTTAAAAATTATTTCACCAGTGGAAAGTTAAACTATCAGCGAGTAACATAAGGTATAGTTTATCTCCATATTCCTACGGGAACGGGAACTATGCGGGTAAAACCGTGGGACGTTGCTTACTCCCCGCCAAGTTGGCGCAAAATTATGCCTTTGGTCAATAACGGGAATTTTAATAAAAATTTTCTCACATTTATAACAAACTAGCTTTTACCCGCGGCTCCGCTCGAGTTGATGTCTTTAAATAACTGTCAAAGTCGTAATCATTATCAATAGAAAGTAAATAACATAATATAGTAATTTTTTTTATTGCTTGTGTGACTGGAACAATACAATTTAAAAATTCTAAAATTGAGCTTAGTTTTAAAAAAAAACTGAAAACGTAATTTATTATAATAATTAACAACAAATATTCAATAACTTAAACTATTAATACTTTTAAAAATCGAAAGTATCTACGCTTAATATATAATTCCTCTTTAAAAGAACTCAAAATAGAATATTATTCTAAGATGCTACTGTATATCATATTATATATTCTTCCGTCAGTTGTAAATATGTAAAGATTTGGTCATTGGACACACCGATCAACCTACATATAGTTGGTCATGGGAAAAACATTGCTTTTACAAATGAGAGAACCCCTGCTACCTGAAATGTTAGCTTTGTTAATAGCAACAGTAAAACTGGAAATTGAACTTGTTTGAATTGAAACGGTAGGTCAGTAGGGATACTTGGAATTCGAGGTAAGATAACACTATCCCTTTTCATGAAATATGTTCAAATATTGGCACTAAGTATATTCTGCATCAGTTTTGTGATCCAAAGCCTCGTTCCTTTACATAGTCGATGAGCTTCAAGATTTTTCATAACTGGTACATTTAGTTTTTATTGAAGTTTATGTGAGGGTACACCCGAAAGTTCAAGTGAATTTAAGAACTCCGTGGGATATGAAGTACTTTGTTCTTTATCCATGATTGTATTCATTGATAAGTATTTCTTCAATTCCTCCCCAGCACGTCGTTTAAAATTTCAATGTTGATTTTATTGACAATGTCATTGTTAGGCGCCAGTATTGATCTTGCGCGCAACCACTGATCCCAATTTAAATTTTGTTGCAAGCTCGGGTAAATTTGAGCAATAAGATTTACATCATTTTCTTCTACATTACAAAATTCTCTGAAAGTAAAATATAACCTTCAGTATTAGCGTCCAAACATGCATAACCGATTTTCAATTGCGAATCTACGTCATTATGAAGATGTACTCTCATATTCGTTTTCAGACTGAATTTTTCAACTTTTCCCCATAAGCTTGATGATTTAATAGAGGCTGATTTCATCTGCCGGTGTACCCCCTCTGGATTACAGGGAGAGTTTTTCAAAATATGAACATGACATATGATATTGTATGGCTTCCTCCATAGTAATATCTAGTATATATCTTCAAAGTAATACCTCCATGTAAAATATGTAGGTTCAGTATAAGTGAAAAATTTTGTGCAAAATATGAATATCGTATAATTAGGTTAAAAAAATACTTTCAAAAGTAAAGTCAAAGTAATAAATGCTTTCAAAACTAATCAAACTAATCAAAACTACTAAAGTAATCAAAATTTTTATGAAAATGTGAATTAATATTACCATAGAATTTTCAATATCACGCACGCGCAATTCGCTAAAACTTTATTTCGTTTCCCTCTTTAAAAAGAAGTGGGAGAAAATTTGTATTAAAATATCTGGGATTGTCGGAATAAAGAACTTCTTAGCCAACTTGGCGATATTTCTCAAAGTTTGAGTTTGACATTTAACAAACGTAACGTAATAAACGTTAGACGTTTAATAAAAAACCATTAAAAAATTGCTTTTTGTAAAGATGCTAAATTACACTATGTTTAAGTTGTTTGACACAAATGTGAGAAAATTTTTATTAAAATTTCCATTATTGACCAAATGCATAATCTAGCGCCAACTTGGCGGGGTTTAAGTAACGTCAACGTTTTACCCTCATAGTTCCTATTTCTGTAGGAATATGGAGATAAATATATCTTATGTTACTCGCTGATAATGTAGCTTTCCATTGGTGAAATAATTTTTAAAATCGAACCAGAAGTTCCCGAGATTAGCCGGAACAAACAGACACACAGACAGACAAAAATTTTAAAAATTGATTTTTTGATATAAGTACCTTATATACCTTTAAATGCATTTAGTAAAAAGCTGCTAATTTGAAATTACAAACAGACAGTTCAATTTTATTTATTTGTATAGGATTCTATGGTAATATTAATTGACAGTTTCATAAAAGTTTTAATGTATCGAATATTTATTAGTTTAAATTTTTTTTAACCCAATTATACAATATTCATATTTTGTACAAAATTTTTCACTTATACTGAACGTAGATATTTTACATGGAAGTATTACTTTGAAGATACATTAGATAGTACTACGGATGAGAAGCCATACAATATCACTCGCCGAATAAAATTAGGGAGCTTTACGCAATACTAATTTCATCTTCGGTCTTTCTAAACCTCAAACCTTTTGGAATAAGTACAAAGACTACATGGCGGAAGATATTTTGCGACGATTGCAGCAAGTACAAGCAAATATGCCTTTCAATGAAACGTAATAAAGGTTTTCAGAATGATTGGGATGAAGCTACATGATTTTGGAATGATTAGTCCTAGACGTGTCGACGGAAATAGCTATGATAATGAAATTGCTTATGAATTAAACTACGATTTTATAGCATTGCAACATCAAGTAACAAAATTTATCTCTTAATTAACTCCAGAACAAAGTCACGTTTTCCAACAAGTGTTACGCAAAATAGAATCCGGCAGTGGTGCACTCTTTGTTCTCTACGCCCCTGGAGGAAACGGAAAAACGTTTTTGCTTAACTTATTAATGACCATCAGAAAAACCCAGAAGATAGCAGTTGCTATGGCTTCTTCTGGTATAGACGCGACTTTACTGACCAACGGTCGTACTGAACATTCCGTTTTAAAATTATCGCTTAATCTTGCATTTGCAGATTCACTCATCTGAAATTTCAGAAAAAATAGCTCTCAAGGCAGGATGCTTCCACAATGTAAGCTTTTAGTCTGGGATGAAAGTATAATGTCTAACAAGAAAGCTATAGAAGCGTTAAATCGGACTCTTCAGGATTTACGAGATAGTACAGATATTATAGGAGGAATGGTACTTTATTATATATTGGCTGGTGAATTTTGAAAAAATCTCTCTGTAATCCAGAGGGGATACATCGGCAAATGAAATCAGTCTCTATTAAATCATCAAGCTTATAGGCAAAAGTTGAAAAATTCAGTCTGAAAACGAATATGAGAGTGCATCTTCATAATGACGTAGATTCGGAACGTTATGCAGAGACACAATTGAAAATCGGTTATGGATGTTTGGCTGCAAATGCTGGAGGTTATATTTTACTTCCAGATAATTTTGTAATGCAGAGGAAAATGATGTAAATCTTATTGCTCAAATTTACCCGGGAATGCAACAAAATTTAAATTGGGATCAATGGTTGCGCGCAAGATCAATACTGGCGGCTAACAATGACATTGTCCATAAAATCAACATTGAAATTTTAAACGACGTGCTGGGGAGGAATTGAAGAAATACTTATCAATGAATATACAATCATGGATAAAGAACAAAGTTCTTCATATCCCACGGTGCTCTTAAATTCCCTTCAAATTTCGGGTGTACCCTCACATAAACTTCAATTAAAACTAAATGTACCATTGTACTTATGCAACATTTCGATGCTCCTCGACTATGTAAAGGAATGAGGCTTTGGATCACAAAACTGATGCAGAATATACTTGGTACCAATATTTTAACATATATCATGAAAAGGGATAGTGTTATCATACCTCGAATTCCAAGTATCCCCACTGACCTACCGTTTCAATTCAACCGAGTTCAATTTCCTCAGTTTTACTGTTGCTATTAACAAAGCTAACATTTCAGGTAGCAGGGGTTCTCTCTCTCTCTCTCTCATTTGGAAAAGCAATGTTTTTCCCATGGTCAACTATGTAGCCTGATCGGTGTGTCCAATGCCCAAATCTTCACAAATTTACAACTGACGGAAGGACATATAATATGGTATACAGCAGCATCTTAGAATAATATTCTGTTTTGGGCTCTTTTAAAGAGGAATTATATATTAAACGTAGATACTTTCGATTTTTAAAAATATTAATAGTTATTTTATTGAATTTTTGTTGCTAATTATTATAATAAATTACATTTTCAGTTTTTTTTAAACTAAGCTCAATTTTAGAGTTTTTAAAAAATTTTATTGGTTCCAGTCAAGCAATAAAAAACTGCCATATTATATTATTTACTTTTTAATGATAATGATTACGGCTTTGACAGTTATTTAAAACATCAAAGCGAGCGGAGCCGCGGGTAAAAGCTAGTTACAAAATAAAACCAATTACGTACTAATGCAGTGGTGCAACAGCCGATGAGAGTCAAAGCCTATTGTGCCCATCTCAGTATACGTGACCTTGGGTGCTGAGGTGCATGAGCAGATGTCCCAATCACAGGTGGTCAGTCTGAAGCCAAACCCCCAGTGCTTAGTCCCCAAGCAAGCTTGGTACTCTTTTATCGACCCACTGAAGTGATGAAAGATGGAGTCGATCTTGCCAAGCCCGAGGACAGAACCCTGGACTTGGGGTGTGGAAGCGCATTACGCTTCCACTACCACCACTTGGTCAAAAAAAATTACATAACAAAACCAATACAATGAAGCTATAAAAACAGAGCAATGAATAATTTACAAAATCAAATAAATGAAGATACAAAATAATGTAAACGAAGCTTGACTTGAAAAAAGATGAAAAAAATTAGGAGGCCAGTCGATTTTAAGAACATGCAGTTTAACCTTCAGACACAATTTCTTTCTTTCTGAAACTTTGGACAAAAAAGGATAAGGCGTTCAACAATTTGCTCACCATCAACATTACAGTCACAAAGTTTGGAAGGGAAAGCCTGCAGATTTGAATTAATAATATATATATATTTGTTTTTGCTGTTCTGCTTCTTTTTTGTTTCTTTCAAACATACTTTATTTACCATAGATTGGCATGTTCCTTTTTTAATTAATGGGTTTTATTCTACTCACACATTGTTACTATGAGCCACAAATTTAAAAGCTTTTATCTCACATTTTAAAGCACTCAATTGAGCTGAAATTTTCCGTACACGATTGTTTTGGGTGACACAATACGATAATTTAATTATAATTGATAACGATCAATTGATTAAAATTAATTATTTAAAGAATTAAATTTAAAGAATTAATTATTTAAAGAATTAAATTTCAGTTGTTTACAACGTAAAACAGTTGAATATTGAAACCAGCAAGTTGCACTATACTCTCATAAAATTAAATTATTAAAACTAATTATTAAATAAATTTAATATGACTCAACGTTCCCTTTCGCTCTTCAAATTTAAAGTATTAAAATATTATGTTACGTAAAGTATGAAGTTTGAAATAAAACCCATGTTTAAGAAACTCGTGTATAACCGGTGTTATTACATTGCTTAAAAGTTGCTCAATGACAAGTGATTTATGCAAAATTGCGTCTCAGATAGCTTATCAATAAAAGTAAATTCAAGTTCAGTGGGCGTGGTAGACCACAGTACTCGTTATCTATATAAAAGACAGTGCTTACAAGCTCATGCTTCATACGAAAGTTCATGCTGTTTAATGTTTGACGAAAATAGTATTGTGGATGTTATAAAGGTTTATTCTCTGAAATTCTGTTTGGTTCTAGAATAATTAAGAGCAAAATGTCAGTAAGACATAATTTGAGTGACTCCGATCATGGACAAGTAGTTGGATGACTGGAAGCAGGTCAAAGTGTCACCACTGTAGCTACTGCAATGAATGTATCAAAGAGTGTCATCTCGCTATTAAAGAATGCAGCTGAATGTAGAAATGCTTTGCGAAAGCATGCCGGGGGTCGTGGAAGGAACACTACATCTTTTGAGGATCGCTATGTAGACTTTGTGGCAAAAAGGAATAGAAATTTCATTCCTGACCAGATAGCTGCAAACCTTGTAACCGCTACCGGTGCGCATGTTTCAGCAAGAACCATCTGACGACGATTAAATCAAGTTGGTTTGTGTACACGGAAGCCTGTTCATCGCATCTCACTTCAGCCACACCATCTTCGAGAGAGATTACGCAGCATACCGGGTGTAAGGAACATGTTGGTTGGGATCACCGAAATTGGGGTTTAGAGTGATGTTCTCCGACGAATCTCGTTTCAGTGTGACAAGTGATTCTGGCCAACAATTACTATGGAGAGAGTGTGGAACACGTTATGCGCAAAAGTTTGTTTATGAAACGTGATCGGTACGGCACAGGCGTAATGGTGTGGGCAGACATCATGTCCAATGGCAGAACACCACATCTTTGTGCGATGAAGTGTTACATCGCAACAGTATTGCAGAGAGATTTTTCTGGATCATGTTTGTATTTTTAAGGAGTGCTGTAAGTCCAGACTTTCTAATTATGGACGATAATGCATGGCCACACAGAAGCATTGAGGTACTGGACACACTGAAAAGGGAAGTATTCTCCGTATGCAATGGCCTGCTTACTCTCCTGACCTAAATCCTATTGAACATGCCTAGGATGCTCAGGCAGACATGTTGCACAAAGAACCATCTCTCCCCATACAGCGCAAGAGCTCAAAACAGCCTTGAGACAGGAAAAGGACAATATCCCCAAGAACTCCTCCATAGTTTAGTGAAGAAGATGGAGAACAGATGCAAAATGTGCATTAGTGTCCATGGTCAACAAACATCTTACTACGGTACTCATGTCTGCATTATTCTGACCTGAAGATCAATTTTTTGTGACTGTTTGGAAGTCATACAAGGAACATCTTTCTTATTTTTAAGTTTTTAATTCTTCGATGTGGCGATATCTGTACTAATTTCCACTATAATAAATGCACATCTTCCCTACAAAATAAGTACTTAGTTTCATTTCTTCAATCACTATTTGTTCTTAATTATTCCGAAAAACGTTACTGTTCCTTAGCAATTGTCAAGCAGTGTATTTTCATATTTAAATTACTTCGTTACCTTTCATTCGATTGTAATTTTCGTTTCTCTTTTCAAAAATTTTGTGAAAAAAATTTCTATTTTTTTATGCTTAGTAATACAGAGTAAAATACTTACAGCTCCTAAGCTTAAACTTGCTAATTTAAATGTCGAATTCTCCTTGGTCTTTTCTTTCCAATATATATGTTTAAAAGTTTGTTTCTCAAAAAATTTCTCCTTTCAAAGTATTTTATCAATTTTTCCTTGTGTCTTATACTTTCTTTTTATCTTGATGGGATTTATTTGCTTGCTGATGTGTTGATTGTGCACTTTAGTTTTCTTTAAAAATCGGCTGTATTTGTTTAAAGTTTTGTTTTTTTTAGGCTTTGCATGTAGTTTAATGTTTTTCATGGTATTTGGTACAGGAAAGCACACTATAGAGCACACTAGTGTGCAAAACTTAAACTTTTCGGATTTTGCCTTAATTCCAACAAAAAAAATCAACTGGGAGCATGAAATTCACCCTACAGAAGCATTATGTAGTTCTTAAAGGTTGATGAAAGCATGGTAACCAAAAAAGGAATTGTTTATATACATTATGAAACAGAGCGGATAAAGGTTTTTTATTGATAGAATGGTGTTAGTGAAAAATATTGTTTGGCTATGAGGAAGAAGAAAAAATGAAAGTACCTTAGTAAGGCAGCGTTTCTCAAACTGTGAGTCACGCCCCCTTAGAGGCGTGAGCATATTGAAAAGTCGAAAATAAAAGATTTAAACTAATTATCAACACACTGAGAAAGGAAGCAAAACAAAATATATTCTGACATAATAAAAAAGTAAAATAAATATTCGTACTGATATAAGATACTTATATATGTATTAGTAAGGCAAAAAGTGTGTGTGTGTGTGTATTTGATATAATTAATTTATCAATACTAAATAAAAAAACAAGTTAAGAAATTAATAGTGACTTCATGGGCGTTATATATAAAATTATATTCAAAACACTAATGCTTATCTTAATTATTTGTGCATTTTACAATTAAAGTTGCATTGTAGCTTTAACATCGAAGTACATTATTATTGCAGTGACTTCGGTAGCCTAGTGGTCAAGGTAACGGACTCGTGGCCGGCGTGTCATGAGTTCGAGCCTAGTTCCGCTGAAGACTGCCATAGAAGGGAGAGATGCATGTTAAATCTATCGAGAGCTCAAACGTCCTCCTGTTGGTGTGGTAGTTAGGAGAGAAGATGGTGTCAGGTCTCGCCCTCGTCACTGGACTACGGTTCAAAAATACGAGGTCCGCCGCCGAAAGGCTTCGAGGAGCTGAACAGTGTGATTTTTATTCTCACTCACTCATATTATTATTGCATTCAGAACACAATTGTTGTAAGAGTGGGCGCGTTAAAAATTATGACTGAAAACTGGGTCGCAAAAGTTGAAAGTTTGAGAACTGTTGATAAGAGGTATAACCTCTCGTAACTGCATTGATTGTGCGGAACCATTTGTTTATACTTCATACCAAATTATCCAGCAGTTCTTGAGGTAAGAGTTGCCACTGTTCAAGGAACATCTATTTTAGCTGCCTAGTGTCCTCCGGAGGATACGATCTTGCTACGAAGAGTCTCCTTAAGGCCTACCACACTTGTTCGATGGGATTTAAATCAGGAGAGCATGCTGGTCAGTCCCATCTGCAAAAATCCTCACTTTCTAGAAGCTCCACAGTAGCAAAGATCCTGTATGGGCGTGAATCACCGTTTGAAAATAAAGTCTGGTCTTCAATCTGTGTTCTATAAAACCCTGAGGTTCCACAAGGCATACCCAGGGGTTCCACGAGTCACAATAAAAAAAATCGAGACGAAATAAATAAGTATGCAAAAGGGAGTCACCTTCTCTATGAAGTTTGTATAGTTACAAGTATCTAAAGTTCAGCCCCTCCCCCCTCTTTTCATTAAAATTGAAAATTTTATTTATATATAATAACTTTGTTTTGCAACACTTTTTAAACTTTTATTATAATATAATACAATAATATTAAAACGTTGTATCTTTTTTTCTATATACAACCTCTGACAATAAAGTTCGGTGAATAGACCTGTAACACATTAACGTAGATGAAATATCAATGAAAAATACCTTACTGTCCTTAGAAGTAGTCACCTCCCAGAACTATGCACTGCTTTGATCAGCTATACATGTTCTGGAAACTTTACAAGAAGTCTTCTTTTGGGATGGAGTTCAAAAGCCTCGTCCCGTTTCGTTGGATGTTAGAAATATCGTCAATATCGATAAAACGTTTTTCTCATCCCTAAATTCGGGTAACTATTTGTCGCACGGATTCACGGTTAATATGTAGTTCATCTGCAGTGCCGATTTAAGTTCATTTCGGGCTCTGGGTGCTGAAGATTTACAGGCCCCCTTGACACTGGATGATTGAAATTTATAAACAGAAAATCAGGTAAGTCTGGCTTATCCGGGCTCTTTTGGGCCCCTGGGCACGAACTCCAAGCCTCCAATGGATAAACTGGCACTGTTCATCAGCTATCATACGCACAGTTAATTGACGATCTTTAGTGATGGAGGTCACCAACCTTCTGCTATGGGAAGGGGGGGGGTCAGAAACACTTTCCCTGCTTTTCGAAACGGACGAACCACTTGTGCACACACTTCGTGGACAGTAATCTTCATAAATACATATACCGGCATCATATAAGTTTCTTTTGGTGTTTTGCCAAGCTTTTAATGATCTTTTTTTCGTTCATTTTCCTGTTATCAATTAAGAACCAACATACTAAACAAGCATTTTGTAAAACAAGTCTTACACGGAACGCAAATGAGTCTCAACTGAAAAACGGCGGGAGCAGATGGTCAACACCTACCGCTACGCGTGCAGCGTTTTGTTTCACCAGTGTTGCCAGATCGGCCATTCTGATTTCATTCATTGAACTTTATTGCCAAAGGTTGTATATACTTCCTACTAGATTGTGAATATTCCATTGTTTTCTATCTCGGGTTCCACGAGATAATTTTACACTTGTTAGTTAGCACATTGTCTTGCAAAACTATCAATTGTTTTCTAAGGAAAATGGCACCTTTTTACATTTGTGGAAAACAACACGTGTAATGAAGGTAGTGCAACAACATATCAACAGAGTTGATGTAAAATCGGAATTTAAGCAAGAACAGCTTCAAAATTTTAGGTTGCAAATTCTCATGCAAAATACACGGGATTTCTCACACAGCTATAAACATTTTAATGCCATTCAGAACATTGTGTTTAAGTGAATTATATTTCTCAAAGTAAGTGATTACAAAAATAAAGTATAAAAACCTCTACTTTAAATATTATTTTGAGATATATTCTTCGAAGTATGTGTATGGAATAGGGTCCCACAAAAATACCTTCAAGTTCTAGGGGTTCCGTGAGTTGAAAAAGTTTGAAGACCACTGGTCTAAGCCAATGGCACCTCGGAGCCATGTGTGTAATAATAGCATCGTGCAAGGCAGTCAATTCTCACATGTTCATTCTAAATATTCTAATTTATTTCTTCTAATAAAATAATTTCAGTATTTTTTTCTGATTTTTTTTCAAATTATGCTTTATGTGTTAGAGCTTATAAATAAAAAGAGGTGGTATAAATGGTTTGAACTCGATAAAATCCGTTGCATTCATTCAAATTCATGCATTTATTCACAAAGGAGAGATCTCTTTCTCTTTTACTACAAGGAATTTATGAAGAACAAATCCAAGATTGTGCTGTTGGAGCTTAAAGCTAAAGTGAAATCACAAGTCAGAAGGTTTCTCTGCAACTCGTTAGAAATATGGAATAATTTGCGAAAGTATTCTACTGAAACAAATTTAATGTGATTTAAAACTAGCTCTATTTTTAAATCACTATGCAGGACTTCATGCCCATTTAATAACTTGTGATAGGTAAAAGGGAAGAGTTTACTCAGATTTCAGAATTCCACATTTATTTTTATTTCATATGAATGAACTAATATTTTACAGGCTGTTTTATATACTAATTTATTTTTAAATATTGTAAATATTTGGTTGTTTTATACAGGGTGACTCCAAATTCGTGGTACAAACTTTAAAGGTAGACACAGGACATTGTAACAATCATTTATTGTATAGGAGAGTATGGGTGCAAGTGAGGAGCAAACAGGGGAAATAAAAGAAAAGAGAAATGGAGTTTTCGGATGGTTGTGTCGCCGGTAGGGGGTAGTAGATGTCTAGCCGTCGTTCAACATGGGGCATCTCAGTAGGAGAAAGCGCCATTCTCAATTGTGCTGACGTTTACGATGGGAGACTTTACTGAAAATGCAGACATGCATTATATGTACGGCCGTATAAATGGTAACGGCAGAGCTGCGCTATGAATGTATCACGCGCAGTTTCCTGATCGACGAATGCCGGTCAGTAAAGTTTCATTCATTTTTTTTAGGCGATGGTTACATCTTCAACGTAATGAAAAATGCTCGTTTCACTTCACCAGACATGATGCTGGTCGACAAAGAGCTGTACGCAATCCAAGCTTGGAAAAAAGCATCTTAAACGTTGTAGCTGTTAGACCAAACTGAAGTACAAGAGCTGTTGCTCATCACGTAAGTGTGAGCCATCAGATCGTTCGTAGAGGGTTAAGCGAAAATCGCTT
Source organism: Trichonephila clavata (assembly GCA_019973975.1). Lineage (NCBI taxonomy): Eukaryota > Metazoa > Arthropoda > Arachnida > Araneae > Nephilidae > Trichonephila > Trichonephila clavata. The sequence goes on from BMAO01001178.1 coordinate 127,534, forward strand.
ACACCTCTTCCATTTTCAGCGAGTACAAGTTTTGAATCTAACAAGCTCTCTTTTCCGACAGCTAGTGGGTGGTACAGCAATGTGTACTGCAGCTGGAATGCATAGTTCATGTGCTGAACAGTTATGAAGAGTTATTGAAAACATTCCGCTTGTCAACAACACTTTCAATAAACACTTTATCTTTCCTTTTGTCTCTTATTTTCTGTGTTTGTGCCTTACCACGTGATTTGTGCCCATACATTCCTATACAATAAATGATTGTTACAATATCCGGTACCTACTCTTAAAATTTGTACCATGCAATTTGGGACCACCCTGTATATAGGAAATGGATAAACCTATTTCTGAGAAGTTCAAATTCTTAATAAATGGAAGAAATCTCTAGAGATATCACTTTCAGTCTAAGTGATTGAAAATTTTTACTTGGAAACGATTAATTGTAAAGTACGATTAATTGGTTGGTGTCTGGTCATGGAAAATAATTAAATAGGACTATAAAGGTGCTATAGACAGCATCGACAATCTGTGGAGGTAGTAATCTTCGTATAAGCTCTCACGCAGATTGTTGCTAATGGGCTGCATTTTTGCCAGAATGGCAGGACAGGAGAAAAGTTGTTATGTGTTATGCTCTGTATCATGACAGTGTTTGCAGAAAGAGTACTTTCTTGTCCCGTTCTTCTGAATTTTCATGACCCTAAAATGTCCTGTTCTAATCCTTGTTAATGTTCTTGTAAGGCTTCTATTTGTATTAATTTCAGGAATTGAATGTTTCAGCTTGATTTTTCAATTCCTACTATTAGCTCACACTCTTTCTATATTTATGTATACATATATATATTTATCTTATTCAAATTTTCAATGGTTAATAAAATTCTTTCTATTCATCCAATCAAGTTCAAATAATTTTTTTAAAACTTATAGTTTATAATACTTGATGTTAATATAGTTTTTTCAAATATTAATTCATTAATTACCGGTTAATTAATTAAATTAATTACCGGTTTTTGACGCCAACTTAGATTTATCTCTATTGTTGTAACAATGTAACTGTTAAAACAATGATAAAAGTTGGCGTTGAAAATCGGTACTAGGTGTGCAAACCGGGTGTGCATTGTTACAACAATGCAGACAAACCATGCTCTTTTTTCAATTCCTACTATTAGTTCGCTCGTTCCCTCTATGTATATATAAATATAATTATTTTCTCTTCATCCATTTAAAGTAGGATTTGACTTTAAAACAATTTTTTATATTACTTGTTCTATTATTAAATCTTAATTTTGCTACTGAGTTTATATCGCTTTGGGTGACGAGCGTTGGCATTACTGTTAATTTGACTTTCTTCCTTAGCCATGGTATCAGTCACCTCATTTTTATCAATATCAACATGCGCTGGGATTCACTGCATGCTGCATTTTTTTTTCCTACTGAGAAGCTGGTGAAGTAAGTGTACGTTAGTAATTAACCTGAGTAGCCTTTGCGAATTGCTTGGTGAGTACTGAAGAGTATAAACTTTTTAGCTCTTTCTTTTACACTGAGGTTTATGTACTCATTTAGAGCTGTTTGTATTGTAAGGAGTTATCGAGTATTGTTTGATGCTGTTTCTCCTGCACCGACTTTAAAATGCTGTGTGTGATTGTCCGGTGGAAAAGTAAAATTATAATACCAGCTCCTCCATCTTCAAAAATTTTGTCCGAAGATCCAAAAGTGAAGGCAATACATAATCTTCTCTTGAATATGTGAATGGTCTCTTTGTTTCTTAAATTTTAACAATTGGGGTTGGTTCATTTTTGGAGCACGGCTCTGGTAGATGAATTCAGTGGTGTAACGGAGAACATTTGGGCCCCCTAAAATTTCAAGTTTCGAGCCCATAGTGGATTTTACAAAATGTAGATACTTGGTGGAAGTCAGGCTTTGCCCCTGCGATGCGGGGGTGTACGTTACGCCACTGGATGAATTAAAGTTTTAGTATTTTCCGGAAGAGTTGAAGTTAAAAATGACTCCAGTAGAATTTCATGTATATTGTGCTCAAGTCCTATTTGCTGTCTGACTATTCGATCGTACTGTAAGGGGGATGAGAGCTTAAACCTCGTACACTTGCTCTACTCTTGAAAAGTTAGGTAGATAATATGTTCTTTTTCTTGACTTTTACTTTTGTTCGTAAATTTGACGACATTAAGTTTTCTTCTGTTCTCCTGAAGTTTCAGATCGAATTCTTGTTGTGTTAATATTCTTTATAGAGGAACCAGCACCTATAATTATTTTTGTCGCTCTAGCCTGTATGTTATCTATCTTCTTCAGTGCCGCAATTGATGCGTGAGACCAGATGACTGAAACATATTCCATAATTGGGTGAACTAAAGTAGTATAAATAGATTTCAAGATTTTGGGGCATGCCTCCCAATTTATGCCATAGAGACTTTCCAAGATACTCAACTTTTTAAGTGATTTTTTTGGCGCATTCTTTGACATGTTAGGAAAAGGGTAGTTCTGTATCTAGAATGGGTCCGGAGAAACTAGGTTTATTGCTTTGTTAAGGTTTGATTGCTTAGAACTAAGTTGTGAGAAAAGAGGTGTCTGTGTTTTATATCCGTTGTAAAGATGCTATTGGATGTTTTGTGTGAACTATATAATTTTCTGTTTCAAAAAGTTAGCCCACTTCATGATTCTCTTTAGTGAGCAGTTGAGAGATATTTCGGACTGCTCGAGATTTACAGCAGAATGTTCAAAATACGATAAATGTTAAAATTAACTTTTGAACGATGTACTGAAATAAAGGTAGGGACACAAAGATTCAAATGTGAAGTTTTATTGTATGGAAATGATTTTTTTACGAATCAAAACGAGCAATTCAATTTATTCCTTTGTTAGTTATCAATACAAGCTCGCCCACTACAAATAAAAATTATTTATTGTTGAACCCGCGCTTATATCACCGAACATGAGAGCCTCTATTTTAGAAATATCTCAAGGTAATATCTATTATGAATAAAGTAAACAGAAAAAGGTAACTATTAAATAAAACCATATTGACAATCCAAGATAAATCAAAATGTGATGACAATAGGTGTTTCCATTGAATAATAAAATGAATGGACATGGGTGTTACCTACCAGATTTTATGCATACATATAAATAACAATCGGATTTACTTTCACTGAATTAAATAGAGTTCGTGAGTATTGGTGAAATAAGCAAATATAAAGACGTGCACAGTGAAACACCCACAATAACTCTAAGCTAAACGGCGTAATCCGGTGTTTGATTTGTGTGTTTGTTTTGGGTGTTTTTAAGTAAATCCGTTATAAACCATTATTATTCTTTTGTTGAAACTATTTACTCGGAGGAAGAAAAGAAATGTTACATAATGAACAGAAAAAAAGTTCCAAAGGAAAAGTTTTAAAATAATTTTCATAAAATGGACAAAAAAAATTTAAAATATTTTTACGATAAAAAAAATTATTTGTTTTTATTATTTTTACGTACAGATATTTTTTAAATGTTTTTTTTTTATTTATTTTAGTTGTTGCTATGCATGTCTTTTTTTTTGGTATAGTTTCTTTATGTATATTTTCCTTATGAAATTTAACTTCCTCATTCGACTAGTTTGTATGGAAGTGGTGTATATAAATCTCGAGTTTTGCTAAATCAGCAGCAGACTTTTAATCTATGCAATATTTCTTAAGACAGTACTGAAAATTATGTTTTCCGTAGCTGTGTTTCTTCTCGGCATTGTATGCTTCAATTCCATTCAAGCTATTGATTATCTTGATATGGCTGATCAACTCGATCTGGATGCAGAAGACATAGACGAACTAACTCGTATAGCATGGAGATGCACCTGGCTCATTATGTGTGAATTTCGTAAGTTATTATGAATCATTATAAAATTATTCCACCTATTTTACTAAGAAATATTTTAATAACATTATACATGAACGTGAAATAATTTTTTATAATACTCAAGTGCTTTATGGCAAAAGATTCTACTCTCACATTATAGTCGCAAGAACCGAGTAGTGATAATAGCGAACTCGTGGCAGGCATTGTCGAGTCACAGTCTTGAAATATTGGGCCACTGAAGACCTTGTTGAGAGCTGAGGAGAGAAACTTGTAATATTTTTCCAATTCAAGAGCTTGGTTGATCTAGACAGACTAGATGTACTAAAAAAAAATTAAAACATCATTTTTTTTTAAGTACAAGATAAACTTACAGAGCATTGAGATCTAAATATATGAGCTTTATGTAAAATGTATAATTGAATAACTTAAACAGAAAATGAAAAATTAAGCAAGATACTCGTACAACTAAAAATTCGGTATATTAGAAGCTGTTGAAAGATTAAACAAGTAATATAAAAAAATATTTAAGTCAATTCCTATTTAGGTCAAAAAAGAAAAATTTTATTTTAGTTAATTTTTATCAAATAATTACAATTAATATAAATATGTGTATACATATGACAGAATCACAATATTAAGAGACAAAATAGAAAACAATTGTCCTTGCACTTTTCCATTTTCCTTTCTATATATGGTGTTGGACTATTTTTTTATTGTTACTATTTTTATTCATTTTTTTAAATTTAATTATTCCTATAAAATGGCATAGCAAAAAGAAATTATGCCACCTCAGGTAGGATTCGAACCCACGACTTCTTGATTAGAAGTCCAACGCGTAATCCATCTACAGGGACACAGCAAGCAAATTTCCTTTCTATATATGGTGTTAGACTATTATTTTCGTTGGTTACTTATTATTTAAACTTAAATAATGAATTAATATTTGAAAAAACTGTGTATGTATTAACATCAAGTGTCATTCAATGCAAGTTTAAAAAATTGTATTTCAACTTGAGTGGATGAATAAAAAGTATTTTATTAACGATTGAAAATTCGAACAAGATATATATATATATATATATATATATATATATATATATATATATATATATATGTGTGTGTGTGTGTGTGTGTGTGTGTGTGTGTGTGTAATAGACGCGTGGCCAGGGGCAGGGATTCCTTAATATTAAATCCATTTTTTTATGATTGTTGATGTTTTATATTTGTTGATATTGACGAGGCAGTCTTTTATTGCTGGAAATATATTTATTGCACATCTCGAAACACATAAGCACACATATTAAACAAAGAACAGGGAATTGATGACACAACACACAGAAACAAAACACAAACCAAACTGCAGCCTATTACATGATTAAAGACAAAGACGGAAGAGAGCGATCTCCAGAAATCTCAGTATTTATAGTAAGTGGGAAGTCACATGATCTATGTAGGTGGTGGATAGATGTATTTAATTCAAAAGGTTGCCGTTAGGCGGCTAGCTAGTTTCTTATTGAAACGTGGGGTCCTGAAGAGATGGACCAAAAATAATTAAAAGCAATAAAAGATTAAAATAATGGGGATTATTACGCACACACATATATATAGAAAATATATATTTTCTATAATATATATATGTGTGTGTGTGTGTAATAATCCCCATTAATTTAATCTTTTATAGGTTTTAATCATTTTTGGTCCATCCCTTCAGGACCCACGTTTCAATAAGAAATTAGCTAGCCGTTTTATAAGAAACTAGCTATATATATATATGTTATATCCTGGGATGCGTGGGATTTTTCTTGTTTATTACATTTTACGTTGTAGTCGTGGCATATTGAAGGATTCTTGATACTTGTAACTTTTTATTATTTCTGATCAGGACATTACAACAGTTCACTTTAAATATAACTTCTAACAACACAAAAGCACATAAGCGAAAGCAGCAGGGACGAATACATGTTGTTGGCGAGCAAACAAAGCACAAAGAGAGAGAGAGAGAGCACCCAGCGCTCTGAGTTTTTAAACTGGCGGTGAGGGTCGTACGATTCCTTTCTAACAGGAGTCGTGATTGGTTGCAAAAGCGCGCAAGCAATTAGGTTACGATTAAGATTATAACAGTCTCGTACCAAAGAATTAGAAAATAATTAAATGGAGTTAAGTTAAAGCGTGCTAAGGAAGTCATTACATATATATGTGACGGATCTATACGGGCTTATACTAATTCCTTCTTTTTCCCTTTCAAGCAAAATATTTATTTCAACCAACCTTCATCGAGAAACGAAACGTGATTTATGTAAATAAGGAATATTATATAAATTCGGTTTTCGCGAGTTGAAGCGAGCTAAGTAAGAGGAAGTGAGAGCCAAGTTAATTAAAGTCAAGTGAAGAGATCGAGAGGTCGACACGTAGTTGTTGATAAGTTGAGCGAGCTTGATACGTTCTGATGTGCGCAAAGAGAAGCAGATTAAAAGTATTGAAATTCACTATTACGGAACGTGGAGTCTTCGTCAATTCATCCAGCTAATTTGAGTGCCCGGAATTCTCCGTGAAGGAGCGGCAGCATTAAAACAACAGGTACTGTGATTTCGATTAAGTAAATTCTGATTATTAGTGTGAGGCGTAGTTGTAAATGTGCGCGTTTAAGCTATCTTAGATTCAGTTGAAATTCTGTAATATTTTCCGCGCTTGTAATTATATCTCGCCTCTGCACTCTACTCCCGTTTATATACCTTTATTAGTATTGTGTTGTGCCTATTATTAAATATTGATAAGAATCAATAAATCAGTTGAATTGGAATAATGTCTTTTGATCAATTAGTTCCTCCAACACATCTAGCCGGGTTTTCAGATAGACAGGAAGGTATTAATGTAAGGGGTGGCTACAGGTCACCATATATATATATGTAATAAGACGATGTAGTAATGATGGATTTTTTGAATGGAGCTTGCAATGGCATTCTTGTGGTTAATTAAACTTTTTATTATTCATCTTGAAAACATTTTAGCAAGACAAGGACGACACATAGATGTACGTAATCACAAATAGACACACAAAAAATATACAAACACTAGATGCGGCAGACTACATGATGACAAAAAGCGAAGAAGCGAAAAAGCGCGCGTAACCGTGTGTTCAGAGCTTTTATAGTGGCGGAGAAGGTCGTACGACTCTTTTATAACAGGAGTCGTGATTGGCTGCAAATGAGCGGGAGCAATTAGATTAAGATTAAGATTACGCGTCGTACAATTAGATTAAGATTATAACAGTCAGAGGCGAAAGAACTAGAAAATAATTCACGGGGTACAGTTAAGGAGAATTAGAAGAAGTCATTACACACACACACACACACACTCACACACACATATATATATATATATATATATATATATATATATATATATATATATATATGGAGAGAGTGAACTAATAGTAGGAATTGAAAAACATCAAATAATATTAAATCAAATCAACAGCTGTAGTGGTAAAAAATGTTAATTCTATTTAGTAAATGGTGAAAACTATCAATATTTTTGCCAGTAGTTTCCAAGATCAATATCAACTCTAAGACAGACATCATTTTATATTTGTACGAAATTAATTTTCTCGTATTATATGCAGCAAATTACAGTAATACCTCGAACTTACGCGGTTATATATATCACTGAGTCTCACCTATCGCGTACTTACTTCCCACTCATTGCGCGTATTAAAAAAACGTGCTCTTCGTTGGAGTCTATATTTTCTAAAATTTGTAACCCTTTCTTAATTAAACTGAGTCCTTCTGTCAAATTCCCAACCGTCATTCGTTTTTCTGATTGAAATGGGCTTAAAGACTCAAGTTCTCCAATGTCTTGCTCTTTCTCATTCATTTCTATGAACTCATCAATTATCAGCTTTTGATTGGGAGAATCCAGCAACTCTTGAACAACGTCACTATCCACTTCTAAATTTATTTGCCTGGCAAGATCGGCCAATTTATCAATTGCATTACTTTAATTTTACCAATTTTTTTTTCTGAAACAAAAGACGAATCGATGAGATTTGAAAATCATTAACTCCGGATTCGCGTAAGTCGAGGTATTACTGTACAATTCTTAAATAATTCTGCCATTTGAAGAATAGCAGATTGCTGTTTTAATAATTTAGTAATAGAAAGCATAATTCTGCGACAAAATATCTGATATAATTAGTAAAATTTTGAAAATCCTTTTAAAAAAACATATTTTTGTATTTTTACAGACAAGATTTTTGAAATAAAATCTATAATAGACGTGGTTCAACCAGAGGTAAATATGTTTTAATTATTGTAAAAAAATACAATTTTTTATTTGATATGAATATAGTTACAGTGCAAATTTTTGAAAATGAATTCGCAAGTAATAAGGCAGTAATTAAAAATATTGAATTTTCAAACAATATAATTAAATCACAAATATTGTAAGAAAAGTTTTTGTTTTATTGTTTTACTTTGAAAATCCCGTTTTGCACTAGAAAAGTATTTTTAAAACGAAAAATGCCCTATTTGATTGGAAAAATATATTCAAAATTGTTGTGGGTAATTTTCAAAACCTTTCTATGTCAGTAACATGTAAGATTTAAAATAAATTTCAAAATATTCCAATTTAACCTTGTATGAATGTTTTTTTTTTAACAAAAATGATTAAACTTTAAGCTGTGATTAAAATTTCATGATCATTCTAAACTCTAGGTTTAGTAATTAGTAATTCTTAATAATGAAAAATTACATTTCTAATAGATAAAAATTCAATTGAAACTCTACTCTACTGTTCTTAGTGTACTTTTTTTACACTTCCATTTCTTTATAATAAAATAATTTGCACATATGCATGATAGGGGGAATTGTGGCTGTATGTAGAAAAAGAAATATTATTAATCACAGAACTTACCTACATGCGAAAAAAAAAATGTTTTATAGAATAGAAATGAGGAGAAAACAATTTCGAAATTTAATATTGCCTCAAAGGGATTAAATTTCCAAAAATATGAAAAAACATTAAACCTTGGTTAGATGATTTTAAACCAATGTTTTTCAAACTTTCAATATTTGCGACCCAATATTCAACCATAATTTTTATTGCGCTCTTTCCCTCCATACAAATGACAATGTATTGAACTCTATAATACTATACTTTGGCACTAAAGCTGCAACATGACTTTTCTTAAGTGTCACCGGCGTATATAAACGTCTCGTTCAGGCCAAGCATTAATTGCCCCTGACATGAATATACGTCTTTCCGAAATACGATCTTTTCTGTGCACTGCTATCCGTAAAATTATTTCGAACGCTTTGGAATGCAATAACTAGACCTTGACAATGATTATGAAGATTACTTATTTATTCCTCCCCCCCCCAATACATCTCATACATTTGCCTACGCGGAAAATGGTGGTATTTGGAGGCGAATCACATTTTAATCGGCAGTTAAGGGATTAATTATATAAGCCGTACAAATTATCAAGATAAGTATTAATTTTTGTATATAATTTTATATATGTGACAGGCTCAGGGGGTCACTGGTAAATTATTAAACTTGTTCTTAACTTAGTATTGTTAAACAAGTAATATATAAAAAAAAATTAAGTCAATTCCTACTTTGAATGGATAAATAGAAAGTATTTTATTAACATTTGAGAATTTGAACAATATATATATATATATGAGCGAACTAATAGTAGGAATTGAAAATAGATCATGATTTGGCTGCATTGCTGTAACAATGTACGCCCGGTTTGGCTAGTTTTGCTGGAAAACCGGTTTTCGATACCAACTTTTGTGATTGTTTTAACAGTTATATTCTTACAACAATCTAGATAAATCTAAGTTGGCGTCGAAAACCGGTAATTAGTTTAATTTAATTAATTAACCAGTAATTATTGAATTAATATTTGAAAAAACTATATTAACATCAAGTGTCATCCACTACAAGTTTAAAAATATTTATTTGAAATTGATTGGATAAATAGAAAAACTTTTTATTAACGATTGAAAATTTGAACAAGATAAATCTATATATATAAAGGAGAAAAGCGACTCACTCACTGACTGACTGACTGACTGACTAATCACGAAATCTCTGGAACTATTCAACCTACAGACTTGAAATTTGGTAGACATGTTCCTTTGATAGAGTAGACATCAGCTAAGAAAGGATTTTCCGAAATACGAAACGCAAGGTGCGTTACGGTGGTTAAGGGGCGTTATAAATAATTGTTTCCATGTTTAAACTACTCAATGTACAATTTTGAAATTGGGTTAGCAGATTCCTTTCATACAGTAGAGATCCGCCACAAAATGAGTTTGGTGAAAATCGTAACCAAGTGGCGTTGAAGGGGCTTAGGGGCGTTATAGATAATTATTTCCATTTTTAAACTATTTGACACACTGTCTTTAAATTTGATATATAGATTCCTTTCGTAGAATAATGATCAGTTACAAAACGGGTTTTGTGAAAACGGACTTCTAAGTGGCGTTGCGGGGGATTAAGGGGCGTAATAGATAAATATATCCGT